>PVKS010041724.1:0-15854 GCA_004027875.1 Aplodontia rufa
GGATTTGTGTTCATGTATCTTGCTAGCTTGAGTTTATCATTGAAGTATTTAATTTCCCCTTCACATTTGAAGCTGTTTTGCTGGATAAATCATCTTTGGTTGAAAGTTGTTATTTTTTAACACTTGAAAGATATTGTTCAAAGCTCTTCTGCCCTTGTTTGTTCTAAAAAATCCATAGTGATCCAAATTGGTTTGCCTCTCAATGTGATTTGGGGCTTTTCTCTAGCAGCTTTTAGAATTCTCTCCTTGATTTCTCTGTTACTCATTTTGTATATGATATGTCTTGGCGAGCTTCTCAATTGATTAGGTCTATTTGGCGTTCTACAAGCATCTTGTATGTGATAATTCGGATCGATAGTAAAATGAGGGAAGTTCTCATTTATGATTTCACTTAAAAGGTTCTTGAAGCCTCTTGTTTGCTGTTCAGTGTTTTCCTCCAGGCCAATGATTCTCAAATTATTATGCCTCAGCTCATCAAATATTACTTGGAAGTTCTGATTATGTAATATAAGCTGTTTACCCTGCTTATCTTCTTTGAATTCAACATTGTTTAGCCTATCTTTATTGTCCAATACTTGTTCTTCAAGAGCTGATGTTGTTTTCAGTAGAGCAAGCTCTGGTGTTGGTTTCTTCCAGAGAGGATTTGATTTGATTAACTGTGTTTTTTAATCCTGATAGCTCTACTATATCTCTTTTCAGGATTTGTACATCTTTGTATAGCTGATCTTTCATTTTGTGGAACTGTTCCCTTATTTCCCTGTAGAAGTTGTCCCTCATCTTCGATATTGCTCTCTGATCTTTCCTTATTTCATCTCTCAACTCTTTGATTGCATTACTAATCATAATGCTGACACAATGCTTTTGGTTTTCATCTAGGGCACCAGTCATAGGGGTCCTTTGGTGGAGATCTGTGGGGTTGAGGAAGTGAGTTATTTCCCTTTTTCCTCATTTTCTGAGTCCAAGAGCGTGACTTGTACTTCAGGAAAGTTGCTCTTGGTGGAGTAATTGGAGCTTCTTATGGCTTTGTTTTGTTGTGATGGGTTACTTTGAGAGAGATCTCACAGCGGATTATGAGAGCAAGCCAGTGCCCGTTTTGAAGCATGTCTATTTCTTCAGATAGCAGGGTCTCTCAAAGTGGGGAGAAGGGATGACTAGGAATTCAAGGAGGTGAGTTGGGGAGGTAAAAAAATCACTCTTGCCCTCGAGTAAGGAGGAACAAGGGATTGGCGGGGGAGTAGGTTATTCTATTAGGACTAAGGAAAACATAGGATTGGGATGCGGGAAGGGTAAAGACTTTGGGTGAGGGTGAGGGAAAAATGTTTATATTTAGGGATTATCAGAGTACAGGGAGGAAGAGGTTAGTATGGGGTGAGGTTATCTTCACTTTCCAGAGGCTGAGTCTATCCTGCTATCATGAAACGTTTTCCTGGTTGGGATCCAATATTATAGGGGTAGCAGTAGGGATTAAGAAGAGTTAGAGTAGTAGCTAATCCCCAATACATACACACAAATATTTACATCCACCAACACTAACTTCAGTATTAAGTGTAACGCTAGAAAGGGAAAGAGAAAAACAATCTGTATAATAAAAAATAAAAAATGAAAAAATAAAAAAATTTAAAAGCTAAAAAAGTAAAAGAAAATAAAAATAAAAAATTCTTAATGAAAACTTGGATCTGTAGACAATGAGGGCATCTCTGGGACCTCTGATAGGAGATGGACACTGTCCTTCTGGGCTTCAATAAGAATGTCTCTCAGTCTGTGGCCCCCAGCGGGCCGTCTCCTGGTACAAGTATCGCCCCCCACAATGTGTGAGCTTGGCAGATGACTGTTTTAGTTAGGAACGGGACCGGATCAGGAACGGTATCTGTGGCTATGTTCGCATCCGCAGTCCTGGCTGCTGCTGCTTGTAGCCTGGCCCCTGCAGCAGGTCAGGGATTGTGACCAGCGAGCACGTGGAATGTAATGGAGCTGGCCACCGTTACTGGCCAAACGGGCCAAGTCCCCCATCTCTTGTCGCTCTGACAGTTGCTCCGACAGTTGCTCCGTAGCCCCACCCCTGCAGCCCATCGCAAATTGAGTCCTGGATCTCCCAATGGCAGCCAGCTAGCCACCGGGCACCGTGGCGATCCATCTCCCAGCACAGCTCTCGCCCCCCACAGAGTGGGAGCTTGGTGAGTGTCTGCTTAGTTAAGGACAGGATGGGATTAGCGATGAGATCTGTTTCTGCTCAGACCCACTGGATCGGCTGCTGCTGTTTGCAGCTGCGCCCCTGCAGCCAGGTTTGAGGAACGTAAGGGAGCAGGCCACGGTTCCTGGCAGAAAAGACAAAACCCCCCTAGCTCCTACAGTCGCTCTGCTAACACCAAGCAAACAGCCGAACCTCAGCACTCCTGGCGGGGAGACACAACTCTTTCTGGCAGGAAGTCAGCACTGGCAGCCTTGTGTCCCTGGCGGGAGGGGGGAAATCCCCCCTTTTTTTTCCTTCTCACGAAACTCCCAAGACTCGGCTCCTTATAAAAGCTTCACAAACTAGTACTAGAAGTTCAAATATAGATTCCCCTGGACGAACCTTGGAAAACTGCGGATGCACTGGATTTTTCCCAAGCAGACCAGAGCCTCAGGAAATGCTGTCTGCCTTCAGATCGCCATGTTGGTCCCACCAACTATGCTTACACCTTTAAAGTAGATACTGCAATAATTCTTTGTGGACTTTTAAGTGAATTCCTTTCCTAAGAAAAGGTTGGTTAACTCAAGACTATCATCTCTAAAAAGAACTGAAATGTAAAAGTGCACATCAGTCTACATTTAAAATGTTTTGTTCTGAATTCTATACGGTCCTTAATTGAAAGAATTTATATTACAAATGAGCTCATTATGAATAGAAGGATCAAATGACAAAATTTGGGGATATTTTTCCCTTTTCAAGTTTTAGTTTATCTAATTTGTGATTATATTGCTTTGTACAATTACTTTCAGTGGGATAGCACAGCAAAGGGAGTTCACAAAGGCAGACCTTGAAAGGTAGATTGGTGAGGAAGCCAGCATTTCCACTCCATTGGTTATTTCTTTTAACATCTGCCTGTACGTTCAATAAGTTATAAAAAGTTAACAGAAAGGCTGTCTTATCAGTCTTCCTGTATCTAAACTTATAATTTAACTGAAGGCAATGTTTATACAGAAAACTTTAATAACGAGCCAAGAACTTTCTGGTCTATTGCAGTTAAATTTTGCAACACACCATCAGGATGGTAGGATAATATCCAAGGACAGAAGAATATAAAACTTATTTTATTCTGATAAATCTTGATTTATCTAGTATTAATAATTCATTCCTTTCTAACTTACTCTATATTACTCCTTTAAAACACCTACTTTAACATAGCGGAAATAGAACCTGCCAAGAGAAGAGAGATTGGTTCTGAGTCAGATCAACATTTCATTTCTCTATTCTGCTTTCTCCTGGCAATCTTTATTTCATAATTGTCTATTCTTGATCAGATGATTACAGTTAATCATGAGTGTGTTTTGGTGGTACTACACTAAGTCCCCCATTCAGCTGTTTAGCCCATGATGTCTGGCACATAAGTTTTTCAGCTACATGGGCTTAAGTAGCTGGCATGCACCTTACATATTCAGATTCTTCTCAGTTCATACACACACACATTACTGCTTATAATAACTCAACCCTCATCACTGTAATAACCATCTTGCTATCATTCTTACTGGAGTAAATGGTTGAATGGTAAATGATAAATACAGCAGTGAAAGAAGCAAAGAATCCTAAAGTTGCTTTGTTCTTTTTTTTAAAAAAATTTTTTTCTTAGGACAGTGAGAGAGAGAATCAATTTTTATTGAGTTTTTCACATGGCTTTCATTGCTCTGAGACTTTGTTGTGTACATGGTGCTAGGGTTTGAACTCTTGTACTTGCACATGCTGGGCAAGTGCCGTAACCACTGCTCCAGCCTTGCTTTGTTGTTCTTATACTCTTTCTAGCTTATGACCTAGTCTCACATTTACATACCCTGCAGTTCAGGATGTTCTGGTGGATACATCAATTAACTCCATATTAGTAATAACTCCAAATTCTAACAATGAAACTTCCAATCTTGAAGGGTAGGCCTAGGGTTGGTGAGGAAATCAGTTTTCACATTTTCCAGGATAGTCCTAGCTCATTAATTTGAAAGGTCAGCATTAAAACTTGTGACAACTGGACTTTAGCAGCCACTGGGTCCCTCCATCCTTTTTCATTGGAAGGAATAATCATTGATAATTATGAAACTGCACAGGGTTGTATAAGACCTGAGATTCTGGGTGAAAATGAGGAAATTTGTAAGGTCATGGAATATACAATTTCCATTTGAAATGTTTTTATTTTACTTTAAATCATAATGGCAATGAATTTTATTTTCTATGCTTTGAAAGCCCATTTTATTTTTACAATTTTGAATCTGTTGCTTCTGTCTTAACTAGAATTTCCCCCCCGTAGGGACTGAACCTTGGACCTCACACATAAGCATGTACGCTACCACTGAGGTACATCGTACATCCCTAGCCTAAAAAATTAAAAATATATGATCGCAAAGATCTAAAAGTGCTGAACTTTAATATTTTTGGCTAAGATACTTGTGGTACAACAAAGGAGAGAAAGGAATTTGTTTTATATAAATGTAAAAATAATAGCTAATTTCCCACATAAATTAAACCAAAACCTTCCTTACATATTTAAAAAAGAACTTTGTATGAACCAGGATTTGCCACAAGTAATGTAAAACGTTGGTATCAATAGTACTTAAGTACTATTAACGTATAACCCTATAAATATAGCAGAGCTCTTTGAAGGAAACTTTTTTTTTGGTTTTGGGGTCATCAAACCCAGGGGCTTATGCATATGAGGCAGGCTCTGACATAAACCCTCAGCCCAAGTAGAAACACATAAACATTTGAAATTTCAACCTTTTTCTCTCCCGTGTTGAGTGAAAACCTGTGTATCAAAGAGGTAAGATAAATTAGAATTAACCAGATTTAAATATGAAAAATACCACACAGAAAACAAACATTTAAAAAAGGTTTAAGATCATAAATAGGTCATTGTTGTCAAAACACATTTCAGAATTTTTTAAAAAACATTTGGTTTTTAAGAAAAAATTTAAAAAATCAATTCCCTTATTGAAAGGACCTATACATTTTTAAACTTCCAGTCTTATAAGGCACAATATTTAATCAAAATGCCAATATTGCCACCCTGTGGTATAGGAATAAGAGGCAAGGTACTGGCACCAAATTTCTGAAAAAGTCATTTAAGAAAAAGACTAACACATGAGCATTTGTTAAAAAGCCTAGTGTTATATAGGACTTTCTGTGAAAAATGGAAGTATTTTAGTTCACCACAGAAAAGCTATAAACAGGGGCACCGAGAAAATACATTTTCTTTAAAAAGGACTTTTATAAAAAAATCAGCTTTGAATAACGTATGGAGGGGGTGAACATCTAGATGCCAGATTAGAGTTCTAGTTTTACTAGTTTTCAGGCAGATGCAGCAAATAAACTGAGAGGAAGACTAGGTTAATATAACATATGGCATCAGTTCTGGGCTACCACCTACCAACTGAGGTATTAGAATCATGATGCTTACTTTTTTTATGCAGCCATAAAGTTCTTTTTAAATAGAAATGAAATTTAAAATTCCTCATTTTTGACTCTGCCTTATTTCCTGTGGCATCAATTGAACTTTAAACTTTTATAAAAACCCACAAAGTGACTTCCACAGATGAAACACGGGAGGAAGTTCATGACGGAATCAACCATGGAGTGTTAGTCAATTGTAAACTCTTGGAAGTTAAGACGAGGAACTGTATGGGACGCTGATTAGAGTGCAAGAGTAAGAATGGAAAGGGAAGCCTGTTCGTCATTCCAATTCTGACAAGGTGCATGGTCTTCGAAATTCTTGTCCACGTTCATGGAGCCATTTATTGGATACTGTGAGGGGGAAAAAGGGAAGTATTAATTTTCTTCCCTTCTAAAAACCAGTCTGTAACAAAGTTTCACTGAGGACCACAAGACCCAAACCAGATAAAGGCAGACATTAAAAAGTTGACCTGGAAACACACACAATTGTTATTTATATATTTGAGAATTCGTGTGCATTTCCTTTTCAATGTAAGGCTTGAAATGAGACACAAATGGGATTCAGATACAGCAAAACACTCATCCAAAAATGAATGTAAACTCTCCAACTAGAGGAGCAACTCTGATCAATTAGTTTCCTTAGAACCAAGATTATATATATCTCTTAGAAATTTTCTCCATCTTCAGCATCATAAGCTAGGTGCTTAACCAATGAGCTGCATCCCCAGCCTTTCAGACAATCTCACTAAAGGTACTTAGGGCCTAAATTACTGAGGCTGGCTTTGAATTTGTCATCCTCCTGACTCAGTGTCCCAAGTTGCTGGGATTACAGGCTTGCTCCACCATGCCAAGTAGGTACCTTAATTAACTGCTCCTTTACTTTCATCATTCATCAAACTGTCAATTCTCCCTGTGTCCCTAACCCTTTTGCTGCTGCTTTAGTTCAGCTTTCGGCATTGCCAACTTAGTGGAAAACAGCCTACTGAAAGCGACCTCTCCCCAGTCAGTCTTTATTGTAGAGTCCAGTGGTTTTCAAACATAATTACTGGAGGCAATTTTTAAAAAGTGAGGCCTATTTATCAGGAATTTATATTACTATGTCTTATACAGTAACCAGTAGACACAAATAGCTGGTGACACATATGGAAATGTATGTGTACGTTAAAATTACTTCAACTGTTATTTTTTTTTCTAAGATGGGTAGCCCCTGTACTTCCATGGTCCTCCTCCAATAGTGCCTCTTTGTTTTGCACCCTAAGTGCTACTCTAGCCTCACACTAGTTCTGGTCCATGACACACTCAAAATCCAGGCTTCTCAAACTTAGGGAGTCACCAGCTCCTGTTTACATTCTTGTATTAAATTGATTTATCCATTAGTAGATTTTTGAGCCTCTTAAAGAGAACTTTGAGTCAATGTGTTTTTGGAAGAACATGTAGGAATGGAGTTAATCTGTCATCAAAATTCTGATATGAAGAATGCAAACTTATATTAAGACCAGGGCTTATACCTGGTTGAATCCCATACAACTTCAGTCACATGAGGTGAATCTATGGGAGGGGGTGTTTATAATAGCTTAAAACAAATATACTTTTCATGGAATACAAAAACTCTTTACCCCATTTGTTTCCAACTAGCACTGGACAGGCTGCATGCCGTGTACTATAATCGCCTTCTCCACTGGCAAACAGATTATACCAGAAAACAGCAGTTCCCTGTGGGAAACAATTTAAAATTATCCCCAAATATAATGTCAAGTCATCACTTTTTTTTTTTTAACCAGGAATTTACCCAGGGGCATATAACCACTGAACATCATCACCAGCCCATTTATATTTTATTTTGAAACAGGGTCTAAGTTACTGAGGCTGGCTTTGAACTTGAAATCCTCCTGTCTCAGCCTCCTGAGTTGCTGGGATTATAGGTGCGTGCCAAAGTTATCATTTTCTATAGTTCTTAAATAAGTGTTTTCTCTAGGGGGAACATTATACTTCGCCTTAAGTCTGAAACTGATGTGATCATTTCAGAAACTTTTGTTGATCATATGAAAACCATAAAACTGCTTGACAAAAAGTATTTGCCAAAACAATCAATCAATCTAGTGACAGCAATATAAAGGGAAAAAATTGTATCAAAACCAATTTTAGGAAAGAATGTTAAAATACCAATTCCTGGTGACTACTTACCTCTGGGTACCTTGTGGTAAACGGTACCATAAACCCAGAGATACTATAGTTCCTAAAGGATACTACCTTCAACAATCAGACCATGGAGTATAAATACATAGCTGTCTCAGGGGAAAAAACAGACAAACCAAGCTTACTTTTTTGGGCCAAACACTAGCTCCTACTTCAGGAAAAACAGTGGCTCCTCCTGCAGACACATCACTCATCTGTAAGGAACAAGAGGGTGTTATGAAGTGTTAAAGTAAAACACACCATTGAGGGAAATTTGATATTGAACTCTAGGGACACAGATTTCTATTCACACATCTGGGCTTTACATGCAACTGTTTTTAAAAACCAAAATGCTACTTAGGTTTGAGTAGAATTAACAAACGAACAATAGGGCTGTAATTTGGGACAGGTACTTCTTTCAAAGCCAGAGAGAAAAAGAAAGGATTAAAAAACCAATGAATTGAGTAAAAGAAGTACATCTATTTTATTGCACTAGCATGTAATCTCCATAGAAGGCTAGAATTAACATTTGTTGTACACTGCTGATCTTCAATGTCTAGAATAGTACCTCAAAAATAGGGAGATGCGCAACAAAAATCAAACCTAAGCACATGCACTAAAACAAGCAAAGGAAATCTCATATAGTGAAGAATTTTTTAAAAGAGTTAATTTTTTCATCTGGTTTGTTTTTCCGTCACTTAGTTGGGGATAAAACCCAGGTCCTTATATATGCCAGGCAAGTGTTCTAACACTGAGCTACTTCTTCAGCCCCTAGCCACGATTTCTTAATATTCTGGGAAAAAAATACAAGGTATGTTCTTCACATCAGACAGATTAAATCAAGGTTAAAAAGTATTAAAGGGGGGCTGGAGCGGTGGCTCGGGGGTTACATTGCTTGCCCGGCGTGCGCAAGTACACACAACTAAGTGGAACAATGAGGGCAATGTGAAAAAATAAAAATTGATTCTCTCTCTCACTGTCCTTCTCTCTTTATAAAATATCCTTTAATACTTTTTTTTAATGTATGAATAATAATGAAGAGCTAATATCTCTTTAAATGTTGTACAGGTTGGGGGGCTGGGATTGTAACTCAAGTGGCACAATGCTTGCTTAGCATGTGTAAGGCACTGGGATTATTAGCATAGCATCAAAATAAATATTTTGTTCAACTAAAAAAATTAAAAAGTTGTACATGGTAGGAAAAATAAGTACAAATTGTATTGTGGCCCACCTGGAAATAGTATTTAAATGTAAGAAATGAATACTCATTAAATGCCATACAACTATTTTAGAAAAAGTATGTACATTAAGAGGGGAAAAAAGACCAACTAATATAAGCATCAATATTCATAAAGCAAGACATATGAGGAGAAACAAACCCAGAAACTCAGAAAACACTAGTGGCTCTAAAACATCTGAAAAAATAAGATGCTCAATGTCTAAGAAAAATACAAGTTAAATAATAACCTTCAATGGTAAGTGCAAGATGTACAGATCAAAAAGTCCAACAAACATATTGCACTTGAACGTACAGCTCCATGAAGAGCTCACTTCTCCAAAGTCTGTAAACTTTCACAGCAGAAAAGCTTGGTTTTACCTTCTCTTTTATATGAGATTTAGTAATGTCCCTTACCTCCTTTAAGAAACAAGATGGGAACTGTGAGAGGGACACAAATAGGGAAGAGGGTGAGAAGGTGTAAATGAAGGTAAGATGAGAGGAAGAAAATAGACTGAGCAGAGAGACGGATATTGGTAGGGAGTGAGATACTACAGGTATACTTTCATATAATTCTAATAAGGGTAAGGGAAATAATTCTGTCTAGTTATAAAATACATCTTTTAAAATTAAAGGTTACAGCCTTGTGGCAAATTGTATTTTCCAAATAGAATACATCACAATATATCTCATCCTATCCTACATTTTTTTTTTGAATATATATAGTGCCTGAGATTGAGCCCTGCTCTAATGCATGCACGCACTCTACCACTGAGCTTCACCCACAGTCATCTCAAGTGGTAGGATTTATATTCTCTCACCTTGAAGCTGGGCAGACCTTGGTAACTGCTTCAATTAATACAATATAGCAAAAATTAATGACTTCTGAGGATAGGTCATAAAAATGCCATGTTCTTTTGCAGTGTCCATTTGGCATTCTTGCTACTGCAATTCAGATACCATGCTGTGAAGAGGCCCGGGGCACATGGACTGGCCAGAATGGAAGTACGATGTCCAACAGTCAGTTTTAATGTCAGCCTTCAAGATGAGCCCAGTACCAAACATCTGACTGCAAGTGCATGAGAGCTATGAGTCGAGCAGAGTCAACCTCATGGCCACGAGGTAACACGAAAAGGACTGATTTTAAACTGCTCACTTTTGAGGTAATTTACAGCAATAGAAAAGTGGAACATGACTGAAAATTTCTGGGCTGGGAATACAGCTCAGTGGTAGAGTATGCTTGAGTCTCTGGGTTTGGTCCCCAACACCACACATGCCAATTTTGTTTTACATGTATAAATATATGCATTTTAAAAAACTAAAACCACACTGTTTAAACAATGTCACAGTTGTTACTATTTCTTCATCTGGATGTCTGTTACCAGATGTTTTCTTTGTAAAAAATTAAGATATACACTTATGTGTGCACTCTGATGTGATATATACTTCAATAAAATTTTTAGAAGTTGACTAACATGTGCATACATGGGCTTTTATATATACATATGTGACTGAACAGCTCATATTCCAAAACATTAAAGCAATGGTACTATGACTTTAAATTTTCTTCAGGTTCTCCAAATTTCTACACTGAGCATCTATTTACAAAAACACTTGCAAATGCAAAAAGTCAATTGTAAAAACTTTAGTTCTTATTTCGCATCCTAGGTTAAACAACTTGAGTCATTTGATCAAATCCCAACTTAAAAAATTTAGCCATAACTTACATAAAACAGCCATGTAGCAATTCTATTTCCTGTTCCCAGCTCTTTGAAAGCATCTGGCTCATCTTTCTGTGAATACAACAGCAAATTCATGATACAAAAGTCAAAATGTAAATAATGGTAACTAAACATCAGTAGTAACAAGCTGAATGATATGCCAAAGTTTCCCTTATGACGTCCAGCACAGTTTATACAGTGCTGTTCAAGTATGTTGACTCCAGCATTGTACACTGGGGGGGACCTGATTTTGTAGCAGAAATGATAATAGCCAACATTAAATGACCATAGATGATTTAAAAAAACCTACAATTTTAGCTTCCAAAAAAGGCCATAACAGCCACCTCTTGGCTACATTCATCAAGTTTATTCTGAGTAAAAAATTTACTTTCAGCTTATAACCTCAAATATTTATTGCAATATTGATTGGAGAGTCAACACTATGAGGCTGTAGACTTCATATCCAGCAATTTAAACCTAAATTAAAATACATAAAATCCCTTGACATTTATGAAAGTACATTTTTCACAAATTTAAATGCATCTTTAATACTAAAAATTGAAAACTTTTCAAATGTTCTTCAGTGGGTAAATGGATTAACTTAAATATTTATCTTCTCTGGAAAACTACTAAGCAATAAAAGGACACTACTGATGTGTGCCTTGAGGGAATTTTGCTTAGTAAACAAACACAATGTCAACAGGATGCACACTGCGTGGTTTCGTGAACTAACTGAAGTAGCACAGATTGCTGGTGACCAGCAGTTAGGGATGGCAGGAGGAAGGCTGCATGTACCTATATAGCATAGTACTGCAAGGTAACAAGATGCTACAGTAATGCATCTTGATTGTGGCAATAATGACATAAAGCGACACCATATGCTAAAACTGCATGGAGCCACAAACAGAAATAAGTGAAGTACAAGTGGTAAAATATGAATATGCTTTAAGGATGTGCTAATGTCAAAATCCAGGTTTTGATAGCATATTAAATTAACACTGAGGCTGGGTGCATGGGACCTCCCTGAAGTTTCCTATGATTCAGTTATTTAAAAATATATAACTTAGTTTTGTGAAGTCAAGGCTTTAACTGTATAATCTTCTACACCATCAAAAACCGTCACATTTTTCAATAACTGAAAATAGAAGTAAAATAGACTAAAAATATATTCGTTTCATGTCTCCATAGAGAAAGGGCCCAGGATTCTGCAATTAAGCCAGTAGAGGATTTTTGCACAATGGAGGCTGTTTTCTGTGAAAAAGGAATTTGCCCTTGTTTAATAATGGTAACCAAGAATGTTGTGGGTATACATGGCACATTCCCTAAAGCTTAAATTAAGACTTTGTAATGCCATACTTTATAGCTAAATATATTAAAAAGAGACCAGTGTTTATTAGTCTTAAACCAAGAGGACCTGGCAAACAGCACAGATTTTATAACCTGCTTTAATATTACCTATCCTCTAAGCTCTCTAATCTCCAGTCTCTATATCTTTCATGTTTTTTGAGACAGGGTCTCACCATGTTGCCCCGACTGCTCTGGAACTCCTGGACTCCTGTTTGAGCTTCAAGTACCTGGGACTACAGACATACACCACTGTGCCTGGCTTCTTTGGTTTTTTTATTTTCCTGCATCAAAATGCATTCATAGTTGCTTCAGATCTGTCGGACAATTCACTTCATCTGTTTCTAATTGATTTTAAGTAATTCATTAAAATTTTATTCTCAATTTTTTTTCCATCTGGAACTTCCCTTATTTTTCAAATTCACCAGTTTCTTTCAATGAGTTTCATCCCATCCTTTAAGGACTACGTAAGTATTTTACATATGTATCTCATAATTTTAGTATCTAAAATCCTGGGGATGTCTGTCTGTTGGTTGCTTTAGTTTTATCTATAGTGTCTAAATAAGTCCATGTTTATAGCTTAAGTGTTACAATGAGGATTGTCTCTCTCTAGGTAGGATATAAATTTGTTTCTGCCAAATCAAGAAGTGCTGAACAATATGTTCTTTTCCAGAGTAGTAAAAATTCAAGTCCTAGATCCATGTGAGGGTAGGCCTATGCTTTCTAGAAGCAGCTTCCCACACACACCCCAGCCAGGATGGAAACAGCACTCCTTCTGGCTCAAGCAGGTTATTTTCAAACCCACTCTTCCCTGCACTGAAGGGTAACCCTTCTGGAGGTTTAGGTGTTATGCGTGAGCTTCAGGTTTAGCAGTCCAAATCATGGCAGGCCCCTTCACAGAGCTGGCACTCCACAAAGCTCTAGGTTCCTGGAGGTGTGTGCCTCCAGAATCAGCTTCTCTGCCTCCTGTTAACTGTCTAAGGTTTTACAGAGTATATATTTCCACACATTCCAAATAGGCTATGGATTTTTAACACTAAAATAACAGAATCAACAGGTTGATAGTCTCTTCTTGACCAACTCTACTCAGATCCTTCCAAAATCTCTTTTCAACTAGGCCCTGACTTCTAGGTCTGTGTTCACCTCTGCATTTTCCAGTTTAAGCAAAAATCCTGCTAAAGTTACTTTAGCCAGAATCTCCCCATCCTCAAAATCTAATCAGGTTCCTCATCTTTTATGATCCCCCCAGGTGAATACGATGTCCTTGCCCTGTCTATATCAAGAATCCCCCCTTACCTCTTCAGTAATTTTCCATTTATTGACTCCCATCCATTTCTTGGAGATAAATTCACACTTTTCCTTACTGTATTTGGAGTTACGCTCTCCATCACTGTAAAATCCCACTGTAGTAGCTCCTGTATCTACCTATCCCAGCAGTTCCTCCTTGAACAGTCTGCCTTAGTATTTGACAAACATCATAAAATATGTATTTATTTTTAGCAATGTAATACCTAAGTTTCAATGGATTTATTATGTCTCAATTTCTTTTACTTACTCGTGCGAAGTCAAAATGGGGCTCATATTGTCCTCCAACTCCATAATTTGCAACCTGAAGAAACAAAGCATGAGATTACTGCTAAAGCTGGGCATGGTGGAGCACGCCTGTAATCTCAGTGGTTTGGCAGCTGAGGCAGGAGGATTTCAAGTGCAAAGCCAGCCTCAGCAATTTAGCGAGACTCTCTCAAAAAATAAAAAGGGCTGGGGATGTGGCTCAGTGGTTAAGCACCTCTGGGTTTAATGCCTTTTGCAATTTCTATTTATTTTTACAAATACTTTCTCCTTTGGATAATTTAAATTAAAAAGAAATGTTTTCCAAAGCCCTCAATGCTGGCAAATTCCCAATGTACTTTAATGAAATCCCTTGTCTTGAATATTTTTTTCTGTGCTAAGGTAAAAATGAGAAGTTTATACCAAGTTAGCTATTCCTGCTAAAGGGCCTAAACTACTTCAGCTGGTAATGACAATGTCCCAGTGCGAGGAGGAGGAGGAGGAAATAAAGACAGTTGGTTTGATTTTATGTTTCAGTTCTCTTATTTACAATTTACATAATGTTGGATACAATCTCAGTTTTTTATTGGGAGAATGATACCTTCCTTAATGCCCTCCATCTCAACATAAAATGCTGACAAAATCAAAGGAGAATGTAACTAAGAGAGCACTGCTGGGTGTGGTGGTGGGTTGGGAGGCTGAGGCAGGAGGGTTACAAGTTCAAAGCCAGCCTCAGAAACCTAGCGAGACCCTGCCTCAAAAATTTGAAAAAGGGGCTGGCAATGTTGCTCAGTGATTAGGCACCCCTGGTTCAATCACCAGTACCCCTCCTTGCCACCCCCCACAAAAAAGTATTACCCAAAGAAAGTGCAATATAAATTACTCTGGACATTTTATTATGTTATAAGGAGTTAGATCAATCTGTTAAGTAGAAATGTATTAGTTTTTAACAGATTGATCTATTAGTTTGCTTGAAAGAGTAAAAACAGATTAGGGAAGAAAAAGTGCTTCTTAATAATCAGATGATACCAATGAAGTTGCAGATTACCATGGAATAAATGATGATTTAAAAATAGGCAGTTCTTTGTGCAGTTCAAATATGCATGAACCTCAGTTGCTATGCTTTAGTTAATTCCAGGCCCCTAAAACACAGTTCAAATTGCAGTTGCCATGGTATATTAACTGTCATTGCATCAAGTATAAACTGGAATTGCTAGCTCTTCAGTTCACAAGTTACTATGTAAATAACAGCTACATGTCATGATCAATAGCCAACACACCAGCTTTTCAAAGGCTACTGACTGGTCCCTGTGCATCTGTCTGTCACATTCAGTTCATGCACACATTGCAAAGCATGTAACTGTCACCTCCAATGACCCAGTGATAATCCCATATGACATTTTACAAAAAGGGATAAATAGAAGAGGGAACTGGACAACAAAGATGACAGTACAGCAAAATAATGGAAAGCAATAATACTGGAAGTGAAATTCAAATCAAATGAAAGTGGAGAAACAGAAGTAGTTGAGAAAGGAAATACTGACACTGTTCCTGTCTGAGAGACTATAGATAGGCAGTCAGAGAAATTTATTGAAGGCAAATTTATCATCATGACGAAAGTGATTGTGATGAAAAGATGAGGATGTCCTGGAAAAAAATTATTACAATAAGCCCTCAGCCATATTTCACAACACTGAAAGCACAAAGGATAAAATGTTTGAAGTGGCTCCAAACTTAGAAGTGACATATGGCAAAGAAAAGATGCTCACTCTATAATTGTAAATGAAATGAAAAATACTGTTAAAATGATTCTTCCTAAGATTTTACAAAGAAATAGAACACTTTCTCAATATTTTTTTTTTAATTATCACAAATGCACTTGCCAAGACGATTCAGTAGGAAAAGAACAGTCTTTCCAATAAATGGTGCTGGGACAATAGATATCCATAGGAAAATAATAAAGTTGAATGCCTACCTTACAATACCATGGCAAAAATTAACTTAAAATCAATCACAGATCCGAATGGACGAGATGAAACTGAAAAACGCTTAGGGATCAGTGGTATAGTGTGTGCTGAGCATCTGCAAGGCCAGAGGTTTAATCTCCAGTACAAAAAACCAAAAACTACACAACTCTTAGATGAAAACAAATATAAATCTTTGTAACCTTGGATTAAGTGATGGTTTCTTAGAAAACTAAAGGCATAAACAAAAAAAAAAA
>PVKS010041725.1:0-15835 GCA_004027875.1 Aplodontia rufa
AAAAATCATATTTTCCTAATGAAGTTCACCTGCCTCAGACTAAAGCTTAAATAACCAGCATCCACATGGTCCCTTTCTGTACCCATCAGGGACAATCCACCATTCACCACAGAAACATTCAGCACTTTCTCCAACCTAGAAGCAGCCTAAAGAATCACTTTACGAACAGTGAGGTGATGAGTAATTTATCTTTCCAAATTTACAATTTCCACACCCAACTAGATCTGTATGAAACACCTAAAGAGAACAAGGAATTGACATTGTATAGCCCTAGCTTTGCTCTTGACAATTTACTTAACCTTTCTGAGATTTGGTTTTCTTATCTGAAAAAATAGGGACAGTATACCAACTTTGTATGAGGATTAAATGAGATCACATGTGTAAGCATCTAGTCCTCAATAAATATCAGCACGAGCTTTCTTTTCCATCATATACTCAGCATTCAACAAGGTCAGCTCCAAAAGAGGTACTCAAACTCAAGTGCAAATTAACAGGAGATGTCTGCTGATTATAAAGGCTCAAAGCCTTCACAACAAATATGAGAAAATTCCTTTTTTTACAGCAATTAGTGAATGGAGGAGCCTTAGATAAACTCAGAATTCCAAATGGGCATCAACCAAAAGCTGAATATCAGAAATTAGAATCGTGGCAGTATCACTCCAATCTAGAGGACCCGAAACAGGTTATGAGGATCCACAAGGAGGGTGGATAACTCCTCCTTGTTTACTAGGACTCTCCTCATTTCAGTACTGAAAACACTGTGTCCCAGGAAATCCACCAGTCCTGGATAAACCAAGCTAGTTGGTCACCCTACTACATAAGACAGTGACATGCCCAGTTGGTGAACATTCGTGGGCATTTTTCTATTTAATAAAAAAGAATGGCGAGGATGTGAAGAAAAGGGAACCTTCGTACACTCTCATAAGAATGTAAATTACAACCATTATGAATAACAGGATCGGGCTTCCTCAAAAAATTAAAAATAGAAGAATCATATGATTCAGCACTCGCACTTCTGGGTACACCCAAAGGAGGTGAAATCCACATGTTGAAGAGATATCTGTACTACCGGATTGATTGATGCCCTATTCATGACAGCCAAAATTTAGAATCAAACTGAGTATCCATCAACAAACAAAGAGATTTTTTTAAAAATGCTGCGTATATACACAATGGAATACTACTCAGCCTCTAAAGAAGAAAGGAATCTTTTCATTTGTGACAATATAAATAAATGAAAGGGCATTTTATTAAGTAAAATAAGCCATACACAGAAAGACAAATGTTGTGTGATCACACTTATATACACAGTTTAAAAAAGTTGAACTCATAGAAGCAGAATAAACTGGTGGTTACCAGGGACTGAGGGGTGGGGGGTGGGGTCAGGGAGAGGCTGGTCAAAGAATATAAAATTTCACCCAGATAGAAGGAAAAAATTCAAGAGTTCTATCAAACAACATGATTATTTTAGTTAGTAACAAGAGAGTGTGTTCTTGAAAATTACTGAGAACAAATGTAAGTATTCTCACCACAAAAAAATGATGAGTATGTGGGGTAATACATTTGCTAATTAGCTTGATTTACCTATTCTGCAATGTATATGTATTTTAAAACATCATCATAAAGCCTGGGGGTGTAGCTTCATGGCAGAATATATGTTTAGCATGTGCAAGGGCCTGGGTTCAATCTCCAGCAAAGAAAGACAGAGACAGAGGGGGAAAGAGGAAGGAAGGAAATAAAATCATGGTGTACACAATAAATATATGCATTTTTATTTTTTAATTTTAAGAATTAATTGACTATTTACCAATGTAGCAATGGCCACAACCAGATTTTGGGGGCTTTTGGGTTATTCCCCCTGTGGTCTGGAAGAGATAAGTTCCTATGAAAGTTTTATAATTCAATGGTCTGAGTTCTTGGCTATTGAATCACCTGGGGAGCCACCTCCAGAGATTTTGACTTAACTGTCTGGGGTGGAACTCAGGCAGGTATTTTTAAAATATTTCTAGGCGATTTTAATGCATAACCAGTGTGGAGAACCACTGTATAAGTTCTTAGAGGTATTGTCTCTGTGTTCACCCTTCAAAAACTTTCAAATGGCTTTTGAATATTAAAAGGAGATTTAAGAATATAGAACAACCTTTTTTTCACATGTGTAAGCAAAACTGGAATATATGCTTAGGAATGAAAATGTTAACATTCATAGTAAAACTGTCCAGTGATTAAGAATGCATATACAAAGAGGAGTTTTTGAGGAAAACCCTGTCTTCAACAAAGATCCCAGGAGTTGTATATCTGAATTATTATGTCCCTTAAAAGTTGTTACTACATCAAAAGAAGCTATAAACCTATTTTAATGATGCTGCCACTGTGGAAAAACAAATTTATTAGAGAGAAACTGCCTTTCGAGGTTGAGGTAGATTCATTAAAATGTCTTGCACTGTGGAAAATTTTTGATCTTTGGTTATCAATTTAACTTCTGGAATTAATAAAATATCGTCCAGAGCCAAGTTGTGTGAGTTGACAGTTAACCGCTCTGGGTGATCTCAGGGTGGGGTCAGACCCAAGGTCCCTGAGGGGGTCCTGTTTAATACCATAGCTCTCAGAAACTAGCACTCTGCCTGCTGTGAAGCTCAAGCTCAGCAAATTGAACCTCAGTGAGACAGTAGGACAGGTTACCATTGTTGGTCTTGAAGGTCATTCCCAAAGAAGAGATGAGAAATGTTTGGAGCAGTGGTGCACAGTATTCTCACAGTAAATTTGTGAAAAAGACCATTTTGGTACTTCCTAAAGATATTTGAATCCAAAAGGAATTGACCCATGGCAAAGTCATGATGGCTCCAAACGAAGACTGTGGCTGTGTCTTTGGAAGTTTCACAGGTGGACATCCATCACTGTACATGACCAAAAGGTAAGTCTGACCTGTGGCCATGAATGTCATATCCGTAATTTCCAGCATACAGAGAATATGTCTGACTTTCAAGGCTGGACTCCCACCAGACTCAGGATGATGCACAACACTGGAATTCCCATTAGTTACATTACAAAGACAAGCAGAATAGCTGTGGGGACCAGAGGCTTCTGATAATTATGACCAGCTCAGTTCCTCCCTGAAAGCAGACCTAGATGGGAAGTTGAGTCACCATCTGGAGGCCAGTTGGTGCATAGGAACTCAAAATCAGGTGACTAAATTAAAGCCTCAGCAGCACACAGTCAGGACAGCCTGAAGACTACTTCTCACATGGCAGAGCCCTCCAGTGGGAATGCCACACTCTATTCCAGCAGCCAGATGGCCTGCTTCTCTGTGTTTTAATTTTTGTGCCCATAACTGACCAATCTCTTTTCTAGTTGACATAGTCTTTCCTTGCCTATGTTAATGGCACTGATTTAAAGAATGTGAATGCTGAAGTCCTACCTGTCTTCATCAAGGAAGAAGAATTTGAATATATGGAAGTTTTTTTTATCATGTTACATAGCCTTTCAAGCCTTAAAACCAGACTTTCTGGAGAACAGTAGATTAGAGGAGGGGGATCAAGGGGAAGGAAGGAGTGGCAGGAGCAACTGAATGATGAAATCAATAAAAGTAGGCCATGTGCATGTATGAACACATCACAACGAATTCCACTTTTATGTGTATTTATAATATGCTAACTTAAAAAACAATAAATAAATACAATGAAGATCAGTAGAACAGACTAAAGGGAGCAGAGGGAGAGAGGAGGGAGGGAAAGGGAAATATTGGGGATTGAGAATGAGTAAACTATTATACGCATTTATGATTATTTCAAAATGAACCCCCAGTATAATGTGTAATGATAATGTAATATAAAAATCTTTAAAATAATTCTAGAAGACAAAAATGTAGCCTTTCTTTTAAAAATGATTTTGTACTTCTCATTCTGATTTGTTATAAATTGATTTTAATGTTTAACCCTTATTTCTCTGTTTTCTAAGTTTTTGTAGTTTTGGAGATGTACCTAGCCCAAGATTCTGTGATAGCAATAGTCTCTCATGTTTTTTTTTTAAATCATAAGGAAAATTCATTCATTTATTTTCATTCATTCAACAAATATTGATTATGCCAGATACTTTCCCTAACGCTGGCAATTCAGTGGTAAACAAAACTAAGTTCCAAACTTTATGGGGCTGATGTTAAAGTAGTAAGATAGATGCTAAATGATGAAAAAAATTCTACATAAAATAAGTTCGTATAGCAACAAAGAGAAAAGAAGTAACTTTAAAACTCCTGTTAAAATATTTATTTCTGTGGTTGGAGCAGTAGCTTGGCAGTTATGGCGCACACCCATTATGCACAAGGACACAAGTTCAAACCCCAGCACCCACGTACACAATTAAGTGTCAGAGCAATGAATTGATAAAAATTGATTTTCTTTCTCTCTCTCTCTCTCTCTTCCTTTCTCTTTAAAAAAAAAAAAAGTTTATTTCCAAATAAGAGAAAATTATCACCGCAGGGAGATCTTAAAGCATATCTTATATGGCTCCAAAATGACTAAAAATATCATTGTCGATATAGAGAAATGACAGGGAGGGTCCCACAGAGAAGTCTGAGACCAGGCACTGGAAGCCCACGTATCTATGACAATGGGAATAGGCCTGTGGTTCTGCAGTCCCAGGAATCTACGCCAGTCAGTTTTCTCCAAGCCAGTGCTGCTTGTATTTTTGACAGTTTCCTCAGGATCTATGACCTTAAATGATACATGGAGAAAAGGAAAATGGAATTACTTTTTTGTGCCATACCTGAATTTAATGTCTAGCAGCAATGCCCCAGATTCTTGCTTTGGGTCTTGCAAAAGAATTATCTCACCATCAGCGGTAAAAGAGAATAGAGGCAAGAAGTACCTGAAAATAGACCCTCATGTCAGCCTAAGAAATTGGGAAGCAGCAGCCAGAAGTAATTATGATCATTACAGCACATATCACTCATTGAGTACAACTGTAGCTTATGTATTAAGAGGCATTTTGCATATTTTACCCAAATAAATTCTTAGACCCTATGCTACCTGATCTCCTGGCAAAGTTACATTCAAAGAAATAAAATCCAGCAGTAAACATAAATTTTAAAATAATTCTGGATTTTTTACTTGCATTTTAAAATAAAGTGTTTAAGATCCTCTTTCTTCTCCTGTCTATTCTCACATATGTTTGGCAGTTCTAAACCTCTCACCCACTCCTCACGCTCTATTTCCACCCAGGATGCACTGAAAACCTGCTACCACCATTGAGACACCCTTGGTCTGTTCTTTTTTTTCACCCTTTCCTCCCATTTCCCTGGTCCTCTCTTTTTCTCTAAACATTCTCCTAACTCTAAATCACAAACAGCTGGAGAATAGGGCAAGTAAAACAGAAGTCATCTTTTAAGAAAGGGACTAGGTAAAGTAGGAAAGATAAAAATGATATTCCTGGATTGGAACAAGGGGAAGTAGCAGAAAGGAGAAAGGCTGAGAACATCCTTATGTCATTAACAGTCATGAGAGATGATCATAACAATGGCTCCAAGTAATCCCTTTCCCTGTTTCCAGCCTTTTTGCAATAGGACATGCCTGACCTGGAGTCTGGGCTGGTCTTGTGATCTGTTTGGAAGAAAGACCGCAGCAGAGGGAAAGTTGTACGACTGTGTTTGGGAACCTTGCCTTGAGGAGACTTTAAAGCATCTGTTTTTGTTCTTGGAACCCTGAGATCATCATGCTGTGAAGAAACCCAGTTCGGCCTGCTGGAGGATGGGAGACAGGTGGAAGACCAACACATCCCTACCATTCCCAGGACCTGGGACTGACATTGAGTGAGGCCATCTGAGACACTGAACAATGCAGTCACAGGAGGAACCCCAGACAAGAACTAAAGAAGAAATGAGCAGACCACCAAACCACAAAACCATATGGAATGATGGATGATTGGAGGTGGATTGTAACAGAGCAAAGCTCTCCCACATATAAATCATTGGCTCATGTAATCCTTGTAACACAAAGTAGGGTGTCTTTATTATATTTATGAGAAACTAAAGTTTCTTTAAGTATCCTGTTCGAGGCCACACAACTTTCAGGTGATAAAAGTAGAAAGAAGCATTCTGATCTGATTTCAAATCTCTCATTTATGCACAATCTGTTGGCTCCATCTCTGTGAAATCCATGGGTAATGTCTACTGAGTATCATTCCTCTGCTAATGATAGGAACTGTTCATTAAAAGCAGCCCCTCGAACTCTTGGAAAGAGAAAGGGAAAAAATAAATAAATAAATAAAATAAAAGCAGCCCCTCCCCTCACATTTCCCACTTCCCAACAGATTAAGGATCCATGCACGAATCTCCTTGCTGTTGTGGTCTAGTTTGTGTCTCTGTGGCATGTTATATACAGGTAAGGACAGTGTTCAACTTGCACCTCAAAGGTATTTCATTGGTTGCTATTTCTGTTCATTTATTAACTGTAACAAGCACTATCAATTGTTGAATCTTTACAGTGGGTCAGGCTCTCTACTCAGCCCCTGACGTGCATCATCTCATTTCATCCTCACACAAACCCTGTTATTTGTTTTATTATCTCCATGTTGCCAATGAGAAAACTGAGGCTCAGAGAATAGCGTAGCTATTAAGTGATATGGCTGAGAGGAAAAATCAAGCCTGTCTGATATTTTTAAAAACCTGTGCTTTAACTAGTAGATTTTATTCAGTGTTGTTCTGGTAAGAGGACTGCAAATGCCTCTCCTTGGGGTGGGGGGAGCCATGATTTTTGTCTTTGGTGATTCCCAAGGTGTAAATGCACCTCAATATCAAGTTAACAAAGTGAATTAGTGGTATAATAGAAAAAATAAGGATAGGTAGAAAGGAGACGAACAGGGATGGAAAATGGGACTGAAACTTTAAATCCAAGAACAAACTCACCTTAACCCCCAGGCCTGTTTTCCTCCAGAGGGAAACCTTAGACCCCACTCAGTGACACCTTCACTAAAGACAGCATTGGAAGACGATGCACAGTTAAATTTCATGATCCTGTAGACCTGGCTCTGGCACACCACTGGTTCTACTGCTCTTTACTCTGAGACAGGCCCTGAGCTAAGCCCTGAGAATACAGAGACTAACGTGCCCACCACAGTGGAAGGATCTGGAGTCTAGGAACCATGAGGCACTTTGCAGTCAGGAAGCAGGGAGAGAGGAAGGGGCAGGAGAGAAGATAAACCCAGGGTGCACCCTCAGGAATCTTCCTCCAACAAGGTCCCACCATCTAGTAGTCCATTTAGCCATCAATGGAGGAAATCAGAGACCCCACCATCCAATCACTTCCCAAAAGCCTTACCTCTGAACACAAGGGACTTTCAGAGACATTCCAGATCCAAACCACAAAGTACTGTTGTAAAAGACTTTGTACCCTTGCATATCAGGCTACCCTAGTAAGGAGCCACTCTTCATGCACTTGTGCTACCTGGCACATTGTCATACTCCCTGCCACTCTTTTGAATGCTCATAAGAATCCACAGGCCATGCATGGGCTCAGCTTGGAAGCTCTGGTTTGAAGAGGCAGGGCTGATTCATAGATATTCAGGGAAAACATACTCTGTACCACAGAAAAGAGGTTCTGCGGACACCATCCCTTCCAAGAACAGAGGATACAGGGTACATTGCAAAAAATTCTGAGAAAAGGCCCATCACACCTGCACCTGTTCCGTGAAACAGAGGGCCTATGACAAAGGAAGTGCAGGGACTTGACTGACAGCACAAATTGCTGCCCACCATCTAGGGGCAAGCACACTGATAAAGAGCTTCAGCACAGACCAGAAGACTGAACTGATATCAGATGTCCCAAAAGATGTTTCCACCTTCCTGTGATGTCCTAGTTATTCACTGGGCACTGTCATGGCAGCCCACTTTCCAAAGAGGAGTCACACAAATTGTCATCCAGAGCTAGGAGGGACCTCAAGAGGGCCTCTAATCCAACTTCCTTCTCTGAATAAGCCTCTCTCCTTATGGCCAGCAGAGGGCGACCTAGGCGGAGTATTGGCCTCCTGGCTTGGGTGTTCCAAAGGAGCTCCAGTCAGGGTATAGGTCAAGTCAGATTAAGAACAAAACAGCTAAGTGTGTGGGCTCCAGAATCAGATACACCTGGAAGTGACCCCAGATCCACCCAATACTAGTTGTGGACCTTAGACATTTTACTTAATCTCTTCACGCCTTCATTTTCTCATCTGCAGAACAGAAAGACCAATAATAACCTCCCAGAGCTGGGAGAAATATATATGCTCATGTACGTAAAGGTTGGCACAAAAAAATATGCAATAAGGAGAAACTCTTAACATTATTAGCTACTACTCTCAGGAATTGCTGACGCTGGGAACCCAAGAAGATAAAATATGAATACTAAAGCTGAACAGCAAGAGCAGAATGGGTATCAGGATAGCGAAATCCATAAAAGGAGATTTTCAGCGAAGAACATGACCTCAGCTTTGTATTTTATGTAAAATTCTAGCCCACTGCAGGAAAAGACTACCCAAGAAAAAAGGAGACCCGCCTAATCCAGCTGAGAGATGATGAAGGCTTGAAGCAGGAGTGGAGAGCACAGAGAGGTTGGAAAGGAATGCACTAGATGGGTGAGCCTGGAAGTGAACAGAGGGAGGTGAGGTGAAGGAGGAATTCTAGACTGAGATGCAGGAAGCTCAGGAAGGATGAGGCGGGTTGGGCCAGGAAAGTTCTGGATGCTAGAGTGTAGATACATGGCAGGCAGTTGGAAAGGTGTTGGGAAGGGCATTGGAGGCAGCAGGAGGATGCAGGTCTCCGACCTACAACCACCCACCTGTGGTGCCTCCTTCAGGAGTCAAAGCTCCACCAACATTCATCTAACAAGGTAGAAGGTTTTGACAGAGCAAATAAGGAGGTGACAAATAGCAGCTGCTGCAAAGATAACAGCTTTATGCAGCAGCAAATGGAATCCCGCAGAAATTAAAGAGCAGGGAAGTATTTTAGAACCACAGCAGGACTTCTCAAGATAGCAGTACACATAATAGACAGTCGGAGAAATTAGAAAACCAAGATTCCATTTTAGGATGAAAGTTTTTCTGTCCTGTAAAATAAATTAGTTTTCCATTATTGCTTATGTGAGATTCTGAAAATGAATGAAAAATGGGATGACAGAAAATTATAAAGCATGGTTTCATAGGAACATTGTAGCTATTAACATTTTAGAGTTTTTCTTCCAGTGTACATTTATTCTTTGTGTGTATACGTTTCACACTTTCGCTTTTCCACTTATTATTATAACAAAGGCATTTGTGCAAGAATATACAAAATAATCCACTCGACAGAAACACTGGATCATTTCATATACTACATATTATTAAATTACAAAAGAAGTATTTGAAAACAATGAGAAAAGGAGGTTTATCCATAAGTGGCATTGATAAGTAGCATCAATGTTTATAATGGCACAATTTGCAATAGCCAAGTTATGGAACCTGCCCAGGTGCCTGTCAACTGATGAATGAACTAAGAAAATGTGGTATGTATGCACAATGGAGTTTCACCCAGTCGTAAAGAAGAATGAAATTATGGCATTTGCTGGTAAATGAATGGAAACGGAGACTATCACACTAAGTGAAATAAGCAGGCTCAGACAGTCAAGGGTCGAATGCTTTCTCTCATATGCAGAAGCTAGAGCAAAGAAAGGGAAAAAAGGGGGATCAAATCTCCCTTAAATAGAGGGAAGATCAGTGGAGTAGAGGAAGGAGATTGGGAGGAGGGAAGTGTGGAATGAATGTGACAAAAATTATGCTATGCGCATGCATAAATACACTACGGTGAGTTCCATCTTTACATGTGCATATAAAAAATATTTTAAAAAATCAATATATAGAAAGAAAACCAGTAGTATAGGGGGAGGGAGAAAAGAAGGGAACGAGGAGGCACTGGAGGCTGAAATGGAGTAAATTAAATTCCATGCATGTATGATTATGTCAAAATGAAGCCCACTATTATGTATAACTATAATGTACTAATAAAAGCATTTTAAAAAGAACTAATGTTACATAAGAAGTGCTAATTACATGTGGCCTCAAGCATTTCTCCCTTGTGAATCTCAGAAATCATTTCTTGTTTATTTCCAACAAAGGAGAGAAAAATGTATGATTATGGAATGCAAGTAGCAAATAAAAGGTATATATGCATCTAAAACCAAAGCAAAACTACAACAAAGTGGTGTTGGAAAATTGGTTAGCAATTTGAAAAGACAGCACTGATTTAGGTTTTGATCCTATCCTTCACGCTAAAAGAAATTCCTGATGGGTTAAAATATTTCTTTAAAAAAATAGAACAGGAAAACTAAAGCAGATATAATTAAACATTTATTAAATTTGTGGAGGGAAAGGACTACCTGTCTCCTTTCTAAACTAAGATTTGGTAAAATAAATCCAATATAAACTACACAAGGATTGATATCCTTTCTCTTCTATGAACTTGTTTTAGTCAGCTTTTTCACTGTTGTGACCAAAGAACCCGACAAGAACAATTTTAGAGTAGGAAAAGTTTATTTAGGGGCTCACAGTTTCAGAGGTCTCAGTCTATAGACAGAAGGCTCCACTCCTCAGGCCTTGAGGTGAGGCTGAACATCGTGGCAGAAAAATGTGGGAAAGTGGCTCAAGATGTGGCCAGGGCTGGGCACAGTGGCACACACCTATGATCTCAGCGACTTACAAGGTTGAGGTGGGAGAATCACAAGTTCAAAACCAGGCTCAGCAATTTAGGGAGGCCCTAAGCAACTTAGTGAGACTCTGACAAATATTTTTTTAAATATTTAAAAAGGGCTGGGAATGTGGCTCAGTGGTTAAGGGCCCCTGGGTTCAATACCCAGTACAAGAATCAGAGAGCTCCTCTGCTCATGGAGGACAAAATATATCCCCCAAAGGCACACCCCCAGGAACCCACTTCCTCCAGCCACACGCACCCTAGCAGCCCACAGTTACACTCAGCTAATCCCTATCTGGGATTAATTCACTGACTGGGTTAAAGTTCTCATGACCCAATTATTTCATCTCTATACTCTCTTGCATTGATTTCACTTGAGCCTTTGGGGGATTCCTAGAATCCAAACCATAATAGAACTGAATCAGGGCTGGAGATGTAGTAGTTCAGTGGTAGAGTCTTTACCTGGCATGCATAAGACCCTGGGTCCTATCCCCAACACTCAAAAAAAAAAAAAAACAAAAAAACCCAGAATCAAATCAATGCAAAAATCACTAAAACCACTAATGAGAAAATGGCAAAGGACACAGACAAAAAAGAAAAAAGAAATACAACTAGTCAACAAATAAAAAATGTGTGACGTGTGACTTCAGTAATAATTGAAGAAATATAAACTGAAAACAATGTTACCTTATTTGACATTTTTTGTTGTTGTTTTTTTACTTTTATTCTATTTTGTTTAAAGAAAGAGGGGCAGTGAAAGAGAAAAAGAATCAGTTTCATTTAGTTTTTCAAGTGGGTTTTGTTGCTCTGACACTTAGTTGTGTAAATGGTGCTAGCAAGGGCTGTAGCAGCTGAGTCACTGCTCCAGTTCTGTTGTTTTAATCTGTTAAACTAGCAAGCTTTGGGACTAGAGCAGTGGTTGCCTGGTATGCACAAGGATGCAGGTTCAAATCCCAGCACCATGTACACAACTAAGTGTTGACAAAACAAAGGCCAGGTGAAAAAAATAAATAAAATTGATTCTCTCTCTCTCTCTCTCTCTCTTAAAAAAAAAAAAAAAAAAAACTAGTGAGCTTTAAGCCTTGTCCTCAGTAATCAGGAGAGGCTTTTTATGCCATGGTAAAAACCAACCACAAAGAGCCAGTGGCTATAAACAGGGGTAGACAAACTTTTTCTGTAAAGAAGAAAAAAGTATTTTAGTCCTTGTAAGCCATACGATCTCTGTTGCAGCTACTCAACTCTGCCATTGTAGCAAAATGGCAACCACAGATAAATTATAAAGGAATGGAAACTTTATGTGAAAAACAGGATGTGGGCCAACTTGGCCTGCAGGTCACAGTTTGCCAGCCCCTGACTTAATATAAGTTTTATTTTTCTCTCCTGGTCCATGTCCTTCACAGGACAACAGGAACATTCTGCTCATTACGGGCACTCAGGAATCCATGCTGATAGGGTGTCTGTATTGACTTTGACTCCTACAGCTATCTCAGCCCTGGAATCTTACAGTCTCACAAACATAGCTAAATGTCCCAACCACTCATTTCCATGCACATGTCATTAATCGGTCATATGGCCCCACCACAAGGGCAACAGGAAGCCCAGCTTCCCCTCTCCTCAAGCTCGATCTCCCTGAGCTGCATGAACTGAGAACCACACTTGGTATGAATGAGGAAGAGGAGAACAGGCGCTTTCATCTGCAGCAGGCTTTTGATGTTCACGAATGCACGGTAAGACTGACACACTCAGAAAATAAAAATACAGGGTGACCCATGAAATCTGAATTTCAAATAAACCACAAATAACTTTAGAATAAGTATGTCCCAAACAATCCTGCCTGCTAGCCTTCATTTCGGGCCCTTGTGTCAATCAGTTTGTGATCACGAAGTGAATGGCCATCATGCCAAGGATATTAGTGCAAGGCAGTAGCAAGAGTTCAGGTCTCTAAAGCTGTTGACTTTGTACTTGGCACATGCATCATGTCTGAGACAAACTGTTATCATTTTACAGGAAACTGAAGTTAAAAGGGTCTAGGTAACTTGTCTAATATGGCCAATGGTAGGGCAGGAATTAGATTGTTGATCTGCATGCCATGAGGCTCCTACTGTGCTGTGAAAGGGACAGTCAGGGAGCTTCACATCCTTCTCCCTCAGTTTCCCATCAGTACAATGAAGGGGTTGGATCAGGATGTCTCTAAGGACCCCTGGTTCTGAGACCCTCTGAATCAGGGATGTTTGGAAATCATAAATTTCAACAAACGAGCATTCCAGTACTAGAAACATGCATTTTGAAAAGTGCTCCAGTTTTATCAATACCATCACCAGTTTTCATTATTTCAAATGATGAACTGTGCCAAGCCCAGTGATTTAGTCCAAAGAAAGAGCCCGCTAGGTGGAGAAGGTTAAGAACTTCAACTTGAAGTCTGAAGAAAGAGCCCAGGTCCACGATAACTACTGGTCTAAGCTGGGAGACAGAACACTTGGGGCCAAAGTGAGTTCAACCCTTCACTGACTGCAAACAGTCAAACAATCTACATTTCCCTTCTGTGTTCAGCTTCCTTATGAGCAGAATGAAGGTAATAATGAACAAAGACCCTCAAGCCTTTTACAAGGATAAACGAGGTAATGGGCTTAAAACATCGCTTGGCACATAAAAAACAAATAAATAAACAAGAACTAGATGCTTTATTTTATTCTTATTATCTTCCTCCTGACTGGGTCCCTTGTTCATTCCTTTCAGCATTTAACCCAAAAATGACCCAGTAAATTTGAACATCATATTTGCCCTGCTAAGATTTTAGCATCTACAGTTGAATGGCTGCCATCTTAATCCTGGCCCCAGCGCCATCCCTCCTGATAGGATAAAACATATTGCAGAGCTTACAAAATCAACCCAAAACCTGATTTTGGCTTCGTACATCTCTCCTGGTCCCAATACACCTTACAGAGTTCCCTCCCCCAAGGTACTCTGCATCTCAATCTTGTAAATGAAGATTCCCATCCTTCCAAAAAATATTTCCATTTATTTATTTGCTTCCCCATTTGATAAATATTCATGGACCCTGCCCCCCTCAAGGCAGATGCTGATTCAGGGAGTGGAGGTCACATCACTGGGCACAAGAGACAAAGCTCCTATCCCAGATAGTAAACAGTATAGTATAGGAGACAGACAGGGAATGCATGCCAGAGGTCCAGGAAGGCAGGTGTTATGGTTTGAATGTGAGATGTTCCCCAAAAGCTCATGTATGACAATTCAGGAAGGCTGAGGTGAAATGATTGGGTTATGAAAGCCTTGACCCAATCAGTGAATTAATCCCTATACTGTAGGCTGGTAGGTTGTGGAGGAGGAGGTGGGTATTGGGGGCATGCCTTTGGGGTATATATCCTGTATCTGGTGTGGAGCTTCCCTCTCTGCTCTGCTTCCTGATGTGACACCTTGAGCTCTCTGAAGACATGGTTGCCGCCTTGATCTTCTGCCTCACCACCAACCCTGAGGAATGGAGCTGGCCTCCTGTGGACTGAGACCTCTGAAACCATGAGCCCCCAAATAAACTTTTCCTCCTAAAATTGTTCTTGTCCGGTCTTTTAGTCACAGCATCAAAAAAGCTGACTAAAACAGCAGGTGACTGTACCATTCATACATGGTGGTCAGAGGTGACTGAAATAGTTCATGTTGTTCTACAAAGAAAGTGAGGAACCAGCTATTATCTGTGACTTTGAAGAAAACAGCTGCATGGGGCACATATGGGAGAACAAGGAACATTCCGTATTATAGGAAAGCTTTGGAGGAAGTCTGGGAGCCATTTGGTGTCTCCAGTGGGGATTCCTGGCCCAGGGAAGTTCTAACTCTCCTAAGCATCAGAGTTTGGATTCTTATAAATGTCTAACTGCTGCTAAAGTTGTTGAGGTTTCCACGGGTCCAGGTATCTCTGATTCCTGAGTCAGACATCTGTAACTCAAAGGCCATATCACAAGACAGCCTGAGTATCTTGGCTTAAAAAGTGACCTCAAGGTCCTGAGGCCAGCCCCCCATGCAACACAAGCATCATCTTCTCAGGACCTGGAGAATCTGAGAAGCACTTTCTGGGTTATCTTTTGTAAGGAGTCCCTGTGAACACAAACCACAGGGAGGGTGACTCCTTTCTCTTCTCCCTTCTCCACTTCCTCCCCCACAGTTCTTCACATTTACCACACAATCAGAGAGCCAGAGAGCCAGAGCACTCAGGGAGAACTTGGTCTCCAACAATCTCAGGTAAGAGGATGATTTCTGATGGCCAACTGGGAGCTCTTCACGTTCTCTGAGAGAAGCTAACAGGCATCACCTCCAGTCTTAACCCTTTGGATCCCACACTCATCAGTCTTTGGAATATTCTACCTGCTCCCTAAGAGGAGGTCTTAGGAAAGTCCTCACAGAGGATCTTTGCCCATAAAGTTCAAGAACCTCCATCTTAACAGTTCCCATGGCTTTTCTCTGATTCACATAGACCCATTTCCCTTCAAGACAAGCCATCTAAGAAACATCTTATTATGCCTCACCTTATTCTCAGTATAGGGTCTTTCTTTTGAACTGTCAAAAAATAAAAAAGATTTGTGGGGGAAAAGTCAGACACAGATGGTGTTACATAAGATGCTTGAGGGCTTGGTGCCATGGGCTTGGCAAGGACTTCAGAACAAATTATGAGAAGTTGCACATCTAAAATAAATGAAAATACATTTCATTCATAACCAAATTAAAAATCTTCAAGCTCTGTGAGTAATCTTGGGCTGGTCTCTTTTTTTATTCCCAGTCTCCTAATTTAACCATCTGGAATTCTTTTTAAAGAATTCCATCCTATTCAGCATTTAGAAATGAAGGACTTAACTTTAAATGGAAAAATCTACATCTCATTGTGAGAAGGGAACTCAACACTCATGGCCCATTCTGCACATATCACAAATACATATGCTTAGCGGATGGTAAAATAGTTCCAGAAAATTCATTTCACACATGACAGGAGAAATGAAAATGTATGAATGGACTGAAACGCATGAGTAGACAAACCTAAAAAGTGTCCCCTGTCCTGTATCCCCAAAGTCCTGTGGTATCTTTTCTAAGTATCTGGAATGTTGTGGAATTTATGTTCACATCATATCTGAGCACAGAATAATAAAAAAAAAA
>PVKS010041726.1:0-15831 GCA_004027875.1 Aplodontia rufa
AAAAAATCATTGAAAAGTAGCCCAAATAGCATAAACTAACAAGATGAAAATAAATTGAAATTTAAGTATTATTTTATTCCTTTTATTAATAAATAAAAATAATTTCTACTATATAGAAATGATTTAGAAATAAAAAAATCTTCCTAATAAATAAATAGAAATGATTTGTCCAGTTGAAGACAAAAGTTATCAAACTAGATTTCTTTTTTTTAAAGAGAGAAGGACAGTGAGAGAGAGAGAGATAGAGAAACAATTTTTATTGAGTTTTTCACATGGCCCTTGTTGCTCTGACACTTAGTTGTGTACGTGGGTGCTGGGATTTGAGCCCGTGTACTCCGCATGCCAGGCAAGTGCTGTAACCGTTGTAACCGCTGTAACCGCCGAGCCACCGCTCCAGCCCCTCAAACTAGATTTTAAAAGATGAGGAAGGAGGCACATGTCATTTAAAATGGACTGTAATTTAAAAACAAAGATAATTCAAAAACAAATATTGTGGTGATGTAGTTAATAAGTCCTTAATAACTTATACAGAGAGAAATACCATAATACAATCAAAGCCCTTAAATATTCTGAAGTTTTTTTGTATTATTGAGAAAGAACATATACATATGCTGTGGTTCAAGTCCACAGGTCCTTTACATTTTAAGTCAAAATAAAATAAGGTGATGCGGTCACTAAATGTATTTCATTTGAACTGTGGAAGCAAAGTGTATATTGTAGGTGTCTATAATCCTTCCTTTACTTGAATTATGTCATAGGCTTCTGTGTTAAGCATTGGTGAAGTTTTGGTGATTCAGAAATTAATAAAAAACAAGCCATTTTTATTTAAATATTTTTTGAAATATTTCTTTCTTTAATCTATTTTTTAGTCCTGAGGATTGAATTTAGGAGCTTTTTACCACTGAGTTACATCCTCAGTTCTTTGTATTTTTTTATTTTGCCACAAGGCCTTGCTAAATTGCTGACGCTGGCCTTGAACTTGTGATCCTCCCACCTCAGCCTCCCTGATAACTGAGATTAAAGACATTGACCAAAAATGATTTAAATAGGCAGAAAATATAAGAGAAAACTATAAATACAATATTAAAGTGCCAGATCCAGCAATTTACAAAAAGGTACTACGTGTCTTATAAGTTGGAATTTTTTCAAATGTTTTGAAAGGTGTTTTATGTCAGAAAATCCATTGTAAGAATCCTTGTTTATAAAAGGATAAAAGGAAGAATAGTGAGCTCATACAAAAAGATTAGACAAAGGTATTAGAAAACACAAATTAAAAATATTTTATACTATTACTTATATTACTTACAATAACAATAAAGGTATAAAATTATTGAAAGGATTATCAATGATTACTAGCCAAACCTATGTGTATAAAACTCTAATTATACTGAAAGAAACAAAGGAACTTAAGTAAATGCAAGAATATAGAGTATCAAGAAAAGTCAATGCTGAAGGGAAATTTGTAGAAGAAAGGGACCCAGGGGAAGGAGATGGGAAGTGCTGGGGAGGGATATTGGTCAAATTCTATTGTTTATTGTGAGCATACATGAAAATGTAACAATAAATCCCACCATATGTACAACCATAATGTACCAATGAAAAGTGCAAAAAATACAAAAGTAATAGTCAATACTAGAAGGGGAACATGAGTTTCCTTAAGAGATTTGTGGACTCGAGGTGACTTCCATAAAATCCCCAGAAGTTTTCTACAACTAGATCAAGTGATTCTAATTTTTTTATGGATTCTTAAATAATTATAAGAAGTGAACAGTTATCTTCTCTAATATGAAAGATCATACTTAAAAGAATAAAGACAGGAAAAACAGATCCTCAGAACAATAGTGAGTACATAGATGGACCAATGCCATTGAATAAAAATATAGGACAGAAGAGTGATATTCATCATGTGGAAAAGTTGGTGTTGATAATTGGAATGAGAAACAGCGTGGTCCTGGGGAATTTTCTCTGAAGAAAAGATTTTAACTTCACAGATTGTACATGAAAGGAAAAAATTTAAAATCTTAAGGAGACTAGATAGGGGAGATTTCTTCATGACTTTAAAGGAAGGAAAGGTTTCTTCAATAAAACATAAAAATCATAAAGAAAAAGGCTGATAGACTTGGTTATACTAGACTAACAAAACATAAATCCATCAAAAGAAATCAGAAAGTAAGTTAAATAAGTCGAAAAGAGGGAGAAGTTATTTTATATTTAATGTATAAATAACTATTGAAAAATCAATATTGAAAGGGATAGAATCCCAAATGCTTGATCAAAGAAAAAAAAACTGAAAAGGTAAAGCAAGAGGAGAAGACGTTTAGCTCATTAATAATGAAAGGAGATATAGGAGGGTTCTATGCAGGGACTTGAAAAGTCTGACATTATCACGTACTCCAGACCCCAGCAGAGGGGATATAAATTCACAGATCCAAGCTGAGCTACAATATCACAGTAGCAGAGGAGCTGAAGATGCGGAGGTGTGTATAATCTAACACCCAGCAACTGAAGTCCCACAGAATGTCCCTTGTTCATTTTCCCAGGAGTCAAGCTCAAAGCTGTTCATATTGTCAAAATAGTAGAAATAACTGAAAATGTCCATCTTTAGTCCAATGGAAAAGTTAATCATTATATTCTTAAATAATAAGACTCTATGGCAATGAAAATTGACAAACTGCAACTATGCACATGAAATAAAAAATACTGTGTGAGAAAGCACATTACAGAGAAATAAAATTTATGCAAAGGGCAAAAACATGCCAAAATAAAAAATACTCATTTGAAAACTCATTTTTATATAAAGCAAGAGCAGAAGATGACAGGTGCACTTTTTAGGGTGGAAAAAAATATGGGCTCAGTGATGGGCACGTAGGATCGCAGGATGACAAAGACATTGACTTTATTGTTCAGCTCAGCAGTACACTGGTGTACGTTTTATTAGTATTTAAATTGATATGTTCTATATATTATATATACTTAACGCATGTATAGTTCACACGAACTGTGTATATTTTGCTGTGATTTGATACAGTCTTTCTCAAAATTCATTGTTGCTAATGGGATAGCTTAAGATATGGGCCCTTTAAGAGGCGATTTGGCCTCAAAGTCCCTTCTTTGGTGAATGGAATTAGGTGCACTTCATGAGGGCTTGCTTGTGGGGAGGGAGTTAGTCCCTCTGCCCTTCTGCCTTCTGCCCTATGAGGACACAGTGATCTTCCCCTCCAGAGGATACACACTTGAAGGCGCCCTCTAGGAAGCAAATGCAGCCCTCTCCAGACAAGAAACCCTGATAGCACCTGGACCTTTGACTTCAGGCTTCAAAATAGTGAGAAGCAAAGTTCTTTTCTTTATAAATTACCCAGTCAGTAATATCCTGTTAAAGCATCAATAAAAAAGAACTAAGATACATGTATACATATTAATATATATGTCTATATTTTTGTGTATGTATTTCATAATAATAGCAAATCTGTTAAAATAAAACAAATAGTATGTGTGAAATTAACTGGAAAATGAATAATAAATAGGACAAAAAGAAACTGATTCCTTAGTGGTGCCCCAGCCCAATCCAGAAGTTCATTCAGGGGCAACCTGTGGCCCAGCACAATCTGATCTATTTGCTACATGGTTTGTATGCATGGTGTTATTATTATCAAGCAGCAAGGAATGCCCCATACCTGAGGGAACATGAGATTTCTTACCAAAGAAAGCAGCAGAATTGTTACAGGATTCATGGGAAGAGTAAATGAGGTGTTTTGAACGATGCAGTGTTTTGATAAGCTCAAAACAAATCAGGACTCTGCAAAATGGTTAATGTCATGTTTGCTCTGCAACATGGACCCAGGGTTCTGTTTCTTGGAAACTGCAAAGTAGAGAGAAATGTAGGATAATGTACTCAGAAACCCCTTATCTGGTACTCTGGGTCTCGGCTGGATATTGGGATTACTCTGTGTTAACACGACTGAAATCCTTCAGAGGAGATGCAAATGTTTTAGCCCTACTAATAGAATCTCAAACGGCTAGACTTCCATGATTTTATAGTGCAAAGTTTCTCAGTGAAATAGTCACTAGGAAAGACAGTTGCTCAGAGACACTGCAGCAATGTGTGCTTGAGAGAAATATTGCTTCCTGTCCACTGTGCCACTGGAGTTTTCTGTTTTATCCCAGCCTTGTGAACAGGTGGAGAGATTCACACGGCGGAAGTGAATACCTCTTTCCACCGTAGTCAAGAAGTAAGGTGGCGTGTGCATCTAATAGGACACATAGACAGAGAACATGCAAAGAACCAAGGATGCATATATTTGGTGAGGATTTTATGTAAGCAAAGAAAGGATCCCTCAAATGCAAAGATCATGGTGAATCTTAGATTAAACAAAATCATAGCCACATCTAAGCATGCTACAGGGGAGCTTTGTACTACCCAAAATGACAGGGTTAAAAAAAAACCCTCTAAAAATTCTCCAGAGCGAAAGATAAGTTGCTGACAAAATAATGGTATTTAGAAAAAATATATCTGATTAATCCAAAAAAACAAATGCCACAGGATGGCAGGAAATATTTAATCATCATGGAAGTTCTCTGAACATTGGACACTGCTGATGCTCTACGCAGAGAAATTCAGAAAGGGCAAGGAAAGCAAAGTAAAACAATTTTATGCTTTTTACTGCAGAAAATCTTACTAAACTTTTTTATTTTGAACCACTTATAAGAGTTTGATATGTGACAAATATCCCATCAACATAACGTAAGATAACTCTAATAACTGAACCAGAAATCAGAAATTCTGATTTTCATTGAAAGTGGTTCCATAGACGAGGCACAGAGGTGCATGCCTATAATCCCAGCAACTTGGGAGTCTGAGGCAGGAGAATCACATGTTCAAGATCAGGCTCAGCAACTTAGCAAGAACCTCTGCAATTTGGTAAGATCCTGTCTCGAAAATAAAAAATAAATATAAAGGACTTAGGTTAGAGCTCAGTGGTAAAGCTCTGGGTTCAATGCCCAGTACCAAGGGGGAAAAAAGTGATTCCATAACTATGATTTCCATCTAATTTTTCTGTATCATGGTTGCATCTGTTCATTTTTAGCTTCTAAATTTGAAACTGTGCATACTTTATCTAACATGCATAAACTAGGGCAGGAATGAAGAAAATCTATCTAGACTTTGTGCTTTCCAAGAAATCTTTTTCATGCTCATCTAAGCAAATAATTTTGTTGTGACTTCTAAAATGTCAATGAAGCTCACATTTTTAAATGCAAAGACCAAATCACTATAATGGCTTACATCATAAATCTAGATATGCGCTATTTACCCAAACTTATGTTCCAGGTATTGTGGTTAGCATTTAACTTCCTTACACTTCTTATTTGATTCCTACACCAATGTCATGTGGGCTCATATGATTCTCATTTTAGAAATGAGGGGAAAAAACCCATTAGATTAAAAAAAAAAACAATAGAACCAAGTGGCTGGGTTTGGGACTTAAATCTAAGATCATGTCACTCCAAGGTTTATCCTTACCATCACTGGGTTATATTAAGAGCTAGATTTTCCATGTTATTTTATGGCAAGTTCTCATTTTCCAGAGAGAAAGTGCAGTTCTCAAGCATGCTAAAAAGAGACAAACCTATAATTATGTTCATCAGACCACATTCTGAGTTCTGGCCTAAATCCATCATCACAAAGAACTTCTAACTCAGTTTCCCCAGATGGAATTATGACCTTTGCCTATCCTAATGGCCTCTCTCTCCTGCTTACATTATTTCTGCCTCTGCTTAGTGTTTGAGAATGGATTCCCCACTAATGGATACTGAAAAACACTTCAGAGAGCTTCATTCATTAATTTAGAGAGAGAACACCAAAGTGCTACTAAAAGGCCAATGAAAACCATTCTTGTCACTGATTGATAATCAACACAAATGTCACCAACACTGAGGTCACATTAATAAATGACAGCAGGAAAAAGAGAAAGCTATGGAAGTTTTTAACACTGTTCAGCGCTGAGTATAACCACAGAGAGAAAATAAATATATAAACACAAATTCAGGCTGCAGAAAATTTGCATAATAGAGAAGTCACGGTTTAAAAACAACAGTGAAAGAGAGAAAGCTAAATAAATTTCACTTATTGGTTTACATGTATAGAGAGACTTTTCTAAGCAGTGTTTAATGATACTTGAAAAATAATTGGATTACCTCTTTAGGAAAAAGTGGTCAGATGATAAGCAATAGCCTTCCTAATATTTTATGATAGTATTGAATTTTCATTACAGTTAAAGATATTTTATGTTTTTTAAATGAATAATAGTAGCATCATAATATTCTTTTCACTATCTGTTTCTGCTGGATTGGAAGTGGTTTGATCATTCTTTGAGAAATAGAGAGGGTAAATATTTTCCAGATGACCTAAGATTAAGCTGCAAAGATCTAGATGAAGGATGAATCTCCCTACAGGATCATAGCACAAAAAACTGCTTCAAATATAAATCGTCATGTGATTAAGTTTCAAAGAAAGCCTTCAAAGAAAACCAGAGGATAGCATTTAAGACCTAGTTTCAACAGATTATTTCCCCTAATGTTTTTGCAACCTCTGACCTGTCACAGATTTCCTCTTTCACACTGTGGATGATGTGTGTTTCCTCATGATCAGGGAAGATGGGATAAGCTGATGAACCTTTCTTTGAAGCCCAACCTGCCTTGAGACCTTTTCTGAATGCTCTCCTGAAACTCTCGACTGAAGCCCTTCTCTGAGGATGAACCATATTGCCCAAAGCCCAGGATTCAGAAAAATTGTCTTGTGCATTACATGTAGAAAAACAAATTTCAAAAAGGCTCACAAAATGTACTTAAGTGTTATAATTTCAGAATGTTTTTTTTTCTTTTTTGAAATATCTTCTTACATAGAAAGTGATACTATATAAATATCAACAAGCATACATTAATATTAGTACTTTGTTTTGAAGGAACACCTCTTTTCTCATTATTTTAGGACTGGATAATTATTCATAATCCACTGACAGGGACACAGGAAAAATCATTATTATTATTTTTTAAAAAGTACACACACACACGCACACACACACACTTGTAGTTACAAGGCGAACAGATTGAAAAGAGACAAGGCTGCAGATACATTCGTCAGACGGCCATGTACTGAGATCTATGCTTAGAGAGCACAGTTCTACCCCAATCCCATCGTCACAAATGTTCCTCTAACTCAGTTTCCTCAGGAGGAGCAATGACCTTCCTCCATTCTCCCTCTCCAATTTATTTCAGGAAAATCTGATTCCATTATTTCTGCCAACTGTTAGTGGTTGAAAGTGGATTTCTCTCTGAAGAAGTGAAAATGTGGAATATCCAGAGCTTTCCAAGGATAAAGTTACTCAAACTTGATTTACTTGAAATAAAGTTAGCACGTCAAGAGAAAATACCATTTCACTGGCATAAAAATTATGGCAGTGTATAATTTGTTTTCTATTAATTTTTAAGTAAAGTATTAATTTATTTTTTATTTAAAAATCAGTTAAATTTTAACAATTAAATAAATACCCATCATGCTACCATCTTAGAAAAAACATTACCCGCATTTAGTTTGTGCATGAATATGCATAAATTTAGAATTTTATATATTATTTGCTGTTTTTCTTTCTTCTTTAAGTACTTAAATAAAATATTTACATAGTTTCACAGTTCTGCTAAGCACATATGTGTATGTGTGTGGTAGTAGGATTAGTAGTCCAGTTTATACTCATTTCTAGCATTTTATATATTTCTTATTATTTTTCTTGTTTTAGAATGTGAAGAAATTGGAAACCTTGCACATTTTTGGCATGAATGCAAATTGCTATAGCCACTATGGGAAAGTGTGGAGGCTTCTCAAAAATTTAAAAAGAAAACTACTATATAATCCAGAAATTCCACATTTATGTATCCAAAAGATTTGTCATCAGGATCTGGAAGAAGTATCTGTACTTCCAAGTTCATGGCAGCATTCTTCACGGTAGCCAAAATATGAGAACAGCTTATGGCCATCAATGGATGAACAGAAAAAAAAAAAAAGTGGTATATATACAGAGTGGAATACTATTCAGTCCTTAAAAATAAAAAAATTGTTATTTGTAACAACACTGATGAAGCTATAGGACACCATGCTAAGTTAACATAGCCAGACACAGAAATAGAAGTACTTATTGATTCCACTTGTATGGGGAATCTGAAATCATTAAACTTGCAGAAGATTAGAATGTAATAGGAGTTATCAGGTGCTGATGCAGATGGTGATGAGAAGTTAATAGGTATAGAGTTTTAATTGTGTATGGTGAAAATGTTTCAGAGCTCTGTTACAATATTGGGTCTACAGATGACTATAATGTACTGTGTATTTCAAAATGTACAGGGTATATCTCATATTAATTGTTCTCACCACAATACTTCTAAAAAGAAACACCTTGAAAAGAATAAACGAATAAATAACCGAAGTTGCCATGAAAATCTTCACGTGGCTTCTTCGAAACTACTTCCCTTCATAGCTTCCTTGGGTAGATCCACCAGGGACATGATAAAACGTTTCCCTGCCACAATCCAAGACTCAAGGAGATAATTATGTGCTGTGGAAACACTCTTATGAGTTTTGAGTTCAAAGACAGTACATTTTAATCCCTTATTGCCCTGAAATCTCATGGAATTTACAATAGTTAACAAAGCATACATTTTGTCATTTCTGAGATCTCGGTCTAATCTCCAGTTTCACTTGGAAACATCTGCATGATTCTGGGCAAGTTATTTAACCTGGCTGGACTTCAGGTCCCAACCTTGCTTCAAAGGTTTGTTATCAAAACTAATTAAGGTAATGAACCTAAATTTTCTTTATTGATTGGTATGAACGTTTCCTCTTCAAAAAAAGTTACTATTATTATAGAAATTAACCACTGTTCAACAGCAGGAAAAATGAGATTGTTTTATTTTTATATGATTTGCTACCTGGTAAACTACTTAGGCTCTCTGTGAATGCTTATTGAATTAATAAAAGAAAATTAATGCATAAAACCATGAACATGGGCTGTGTACAAACTGGAGTTGGCAAACACCCCAACATCTTCCTATTCATCTCAGATTGTATTTAGAGAAATTCACAATGGGGCTCTGGCTTTAAAGAAAAAAATATGATTCTTTGAGGCTGGAATGGTGGCTCAGAGATATTGTGCTTCCCTGGCTTGTAGGAAGACCTGGATTTAAGCCCAGCACCAATATACAACTAAGTTTCGGAGCAGTGAAAACCAGATGAAAAACTAAATAAAATTGATTCTCTCTTTCTCTCTCTCTCTCTCTGTCTCCCAGTCTCCCTCTCTCTTTCTTTTCTTTCTTTTAAAAGTCTCTTCTTCCCTAAAGCTAAGAGCATTTCAACAAAAATAATGTTCTGTCAGGGGCTAGAGTGTTGGCTTGGCGCTTTCGGGCCTTGCCTGGCATGCGCAAGGTTGCCGATTCAAACCCCAGTGCTAAGTACACAATGAAGTGTCAGAGCAAGGAAAGCCAAGGAAAAACTAAATAAAATTCATTCTTGCTGTCTCTTTCTTTCTCATTGTCCCTCTATCTTAAAAAAAGATATAATGTGGAATTGGTACCTGAGGTCTTATTCAGTGGCAATCAGGAATTTCTTCTCCAGAAAAGGTATCCATGTTTACCAGGAAAAATGAGGAGTCCAGGCCAGAGGAAGCGATGGACTCGAAATCTTGCATCTGGAGGCTTCAGCTGACCCTCTGCTGAATGTGTTGACCATCACTTAGAAACACGGGGCTAGGTATTATTTCAGCCTGAAATGCCTTTCTCCATCTTATCCAAAGCTTACATGATATGAAAAATACCATGACATATACACACATACACACTTAGAGGCATACACATGTACACACATACACACACACGGATGTAACCACATATAGACACAGATACACATGCACATCCATAGACACATATTCACTGCATCAGTGTACAGTCACACACATGCACATACACTGTTGTACACACACATACATACATGTATGCGCAGAAACACAGACACACATGCACAGAAACAGAATCACACAGCAACTGGGGATGATTCATTTTGATAATATTAAGAAATCAGGATAATTTTTTCACAGATTGGATAATGTCTGGCACACTATATTTGCTTGATATTTTTGAGAGCTTGCTGAACAAAAACAGAGGATATTACCCTTCCCTCCCAAAAAGTACACCCCATTATTAATTTAAACAGTTTGGAGGACTTCATTAACACTCATTTTAGAAGAACTAGCTAAATTCACCAAGGTATTGCCCAATCCCACACTTCTTTTAGCATTATTTAGAGACCTGGTAACATTACAGAATATGCAGTGAAGGTCACATTTTTCCAAACTTAGAAACTTATTTCAAAGAAAAGCAAAGCTTCCTGGTACAGAAGATGAAAGAAAAAAAAAAAAAAAACCTTGAAACTCTTTGGACATTAAATAGCTTATTAAATTGCACTTTGATGAATTACAGTAAGTGTAAATAAATAAGAAACATATGGACTGGGTTTCTTTTGAAACATAAATGGATTTGAATTACAAGAAAAAGAATTCTTTTTTAACACAATAAACAAACAAACAAACAAACCCCTAGAAATGCAAGATTGCTGCTCCAAGAATTCCCCATGTTCATTTTCAATTTGTGTAAAATCTAATTGCTAAGCCATGGGAAAAAGTGAGTAATTTTTCTTTATTATTCAAAATAGATGCACATATTGTGCTAAACATTGATGTTTTAAAGACACCACATGGTTGTCATCCATACAATCTGACTCAAGCATGTTCTCAAGTTGGAAAAAGATAAACTACTTTCTCTATATCATTAAAACCAAACAGATTTCCATCATTATTTCACAGTTAAAACTTTGATGTAATAGGTGTTCTTAATTTTTCAAAGGTTTATTTTTTTTAAGATAAGTGCATGTTATTTGGAATCAAGGTGTTTCTGTGGAATTCGGAAGCTCCAACAACTTCATTTCCAACTGGGAAGCATGAGGAGCCAATGCAGGAAACAGCAGCATGGTTAATAGATAATCATAAAATCAGCATGAAGCTCATTTGCCTGGTCTGCTGGAACTTTTTCTGAAGATCAAGGTTTTGTTTTATTTAATATCTGTGTGCATTTTCGTGTGCAAAACTGTTTTCATAAGCATTGTTTGGTATAGTTGAAATCAGATGGAGAATGGGAAAAGAGTTTGGGCTTCCCAGAAAATAATAATAATGCATAATTATGAATGCAATAGTAGACATTAACAACAATTTCTGTTATTTATATCAGACCCATTCTGTAGTGAATTTGGCAATGATTTTTTTCTATTATTTGCATTATCTGTTCTTCACAGAAAACTCCTAAAATAGACAAAGTTGTCCCCATCCTGCAGTTAGACAGTTGGGCTCCCTAGAGGTCCTGGGATCCTGAGGAAGTCACCCTCTAACTGAACTATTTTGCTTACCTTTCCTAGCATGAAAGATCTGTAGCAGATATCCATACTAACACATTGCCAGGGACTGCAAAATTAAAGGACATTCAGGAGGTCAATGGTAGTAGGAAAGCATTTTCCGAATGCTTGAAGTTCCAAGTACCATTACTTCCGTTTTTAAAAATGAAGCAAACGCTTGGTGTCATTAACCTTACCACCTGTGAGTCTACTCGCTTGATCGGATGTGTTCTAGGGAAGGAACTCATGCTTCTGCTGACTGTCTTGGAACTCCACGAATTCCTGACACCACATTCAGTCCTAGGCAAAACCCTTGTCAATCTAAAGTAATCCAGGGTTTACCTCCAGTTAGCTGAGATATTTGCTCTTAGAAAGAGCTTCACGAAAGGACATGAATCCCCAGGGGGAGCTTTCTGATGGCTTCCCAGGAAGGCTATGAACTTTCAGAAGATTATGTGAGGTCACCTGGTGTGAGTTCGTTTGTTTATCATAACTGTTCCCCAGGCATCTGCTCACAGCAACAGCAGAGAATATGGCAAATCTTTCCTGTGTATGATTCATGACTACAACTCAAATGTTTCAGAGTTGTTTTGGAAAGGTCATGTGGTTTTCCTATGAAAAGAAGAAAATAAAACTTTTTCATTTAAAAGGAAAGGTCATGTTGACAATTTGAGAATATGAAGCCTATTCTCAAAGAATGTTTCCATCCTTTGTTGGAAACTCAAAATAATCATTCTCTTACATTTTTATGTTGCTTTGCAGTTTATAAACACCTTCTATTTTTGTCACCTAATGATATTATCATCTAGCCCTTAATTCGCCAGAATAGCTTTGTGATGTAGCTCTCTGTTCCCTGGCTTGCTGTGAGCCCATATGGTCCAAAAGCTACATCTGCATGACCACCCTAAGGACTTCTGAAAGCTGCAGTTGCTCAGAGCCACAGGGCAAGTTCTCTTAGGAATTGCTATTGGAGAGACAGAGGGTATAATGCTGGCACTTAGCTTTTATGTTTTTGGTGCTTGGCAAGTACATAAAAATTAGCAACCAAATCCTCTTTAAGATCCAATTTTCTCATTTGGAAAGTGAAGATACTGATGTCTATATCCCAGGATTTTGATGAGGTAAAAATTGGATAAGTATTTGCAAAATCACTTTGAGAACTGCATTTAGGTTCTGCACAGCATTTTCTCTTTGGATCTAAGGAATGGTGAAGCACTTTATAGCTTCTGGACCTGGCCAAGCTGTAGGCATCATCACGGGAGTTGACAACCACCACAACAAGGACCTAAAAGGTTTGGTGCAAGGAGTCCAAAAGCCTTCTACCTAAGGCTGTGGATCAAGTTGTACAGGTTTCTGACCACACAAACCAATTCCACATTCAACCAAGTTGTACTGAAAAGGTTATTTATGAGTCTCACCAATCGACCATCTCTTTCCCTTTCCTGGATGATCAGGAAGATGAAGTTTCCTGGCTGAGAAAACAAAACAGTTGTAAGTGTGCGGACCGTAACAGATGATGTGTGGGCTCAAGAGGTGCCCAAACTGAAGGTTTGTGCACGGTGTGTGAGCAGCTGTGCCCACAACTGTCCTCAAGGCTGAGGGCAAAATGCTCACATTTGACCAGCTGGCCCTGGACTCCCCCAAGGGCTGAGGCTCAGTCTTGCTTTCTGGTCCTCACAAGGGCCTAGAGGTATATTGGCATTTTTGCAAGGCTCCCCCATCCCCACACAGCCACACCAAACACTATGCCCCTTCCAAAGACTGGAAATTTGAGCATGCCAGAGGCTGGAGGGCCAGCTGTGGCTACAAAAAACTAATCACAGATCTTACCCTTATTAAAAAGATTTTGGATTCTGGTGGGCAAAAAAGCATTATATATGGATAAAACAAGTGGAAAGTGGTACAAATGATGGGTGTCATCACCACAATTATGAAGTTTCAACACATGAAGATCTATAACTTTCATCCTGCATCACTGATACATATATCTAAATTATTGAGCAATCATTCTTAAGTGCTCACAATGAATCCCTTGACCTTACACTTATCTAAATAAGCTTCCTATTCTCTAGAAAATGGCACCATCACTAGTTTTCAAGCTGTAAACAGAAATATTTGAAAAGTTTTCCTTTAAAGTCAAGATGTAAGCCACCTGTAATCTTGTCAAATCTACCGTCAAAATCGATGAATGTTACAATTTGAAATATTTTTATTTCTGGATGTACTACGTTTTGACTACCACTTTGACTATACAAATGCCAATTTCAGGAAACCTGGGTCTTGATAATTGATTTACTATTGTGTTCTTAGAACATAATCACGTAGGACACAAACTTATCATTATTTTTTTTACAGAAAGAATAAACTGATCATAATTGACCCTTGTATGAGTCATAAAAAGAGAGGCATATTTGTGTAACTTACCCAGGATTTAAATCTGATTAGGCTTAACCATATGAAGAAATGAATGTTGTATTTTCCTGTTCTTGCTCAGTGCAAAATTCTAACACCACTACCCAAGGAGAAACACTTGTTTGGAAACCTGGGACTTTTTCAGTTGTGGTCATTTTTAGGTTTTCCTCATGACCAGAATGGATGAATCAGCCCAATAGCACAACCAACAAACCCCTGATAGTGATCCACTTCCTCTATGAATCAACAAGTAACAATATCATGATCTTGTTTGAAACTTTATTTTATTTTGAAATAATTGTAGATACACACAAATTTGTAGGAAAAAAAAGCACCCAAGGTGCCATATAACCTTTCCCCAATATTAGCATCTTACCTATCTACAGCAAAGCATAAAACTCTGACACTGACACTGGAACAACCGTTCGAGCTTGCTGAGGTTTACCAGTTATATATGCACTCATTCGTCCCACAACATGGCCCAGGGCAACATTCTTTATGTCAAGCCATTAGGCCAGTGTTAATTATGGTCAAATATGAACAATTTGAAAACCACTTATAGAAGGAAACAAAAGCTTAAGTGCCTGAGAGGTTCCAGGGACATGTTCTCACATAATCCACAGAAAGGACACTAGGAAATCTCCCCAGTTAAAGAACCAGGTTCACATTTTTCATGTTGGTCCACTATAAGCAATGCTGGGGTGGTGGTGGGGGGTGTGTATGCATGTGTGAGTATACCTCTATGTCATTCTATCACATTGACAGCTTCATGTAACTACCACAAAAATTAAGATATAAAGCTGCCCTACCACTTCTGGACTCCTCCCACCAGCAGAGATGCCTCTGTCCAAAACCCTAACCTTAGCCACCATTAGCAATGGCATTATGTCTCTATAAATCACATTGTTCTGAGAATTTTAGATGGAATCATAAAGTATGTACACTTTGGAGAATGGTTTTTAAAAATCTAAACTTAGTACATGGAGTTCTGACAAGTTGCTGCATATTTCAACTGCCCACTCTTATTTACTGCAGAGTAATATTCTATGTCAAGGGCCTGGAGATTATTCTGTCCTAATCAATATGAATTGACACCTTCCAGAAACCTCATTGGCTCACTGAAGTATGTCCAGGACATGGGTCAAGGGTCTCCTGTACAAGTTGAGTCAGCCTGGGCAAAAAGGCAGCTTCAGCAGGGGTGTTAATTTTATGCAAAAAAATCACTAATATGACATGAAACTAGCCAAATTTAGAGAATAATAAGTTAAAAGACAAGGGTTAAGAACAAAGACATAGTCATAACCATGATTTGATTTATACAAATAACATCTTATTTGAAACGCAGATTTACCCAATCAATAAATGGGCAAGAGAGCTAAACAGAAACTTCTTGACAGCGGACATTGAGAAAGCCAATGAATACATGAGGAAGTGTTCTAAATCACTGGCAATCAGAGAAGCGCAAATCAAAACTACATTAAGATTCCATCTCACTCCAATCAGACTGGCAAAGATGAAGAATGCAAACAATAACAAATGCTGGAAGGGTTGTGGGGAGGTAGGAACACTAGCACACTGTTGGCGGATTTTGTAGACTAGTCCAGCAGCTCTGGAAAGCAGTGTGGAGACTCCTCAAATACTTAGGGTTGGATCCACCATGTGACCCAGCTATATCTCTTCTGGGTATTTCCCCAGAGGAGTTAGAATCAGCACATTACACTGACACAGCAAAATTCATGTTCACAGCAGCTCAATTTACAGTAGCTAAATTATGGAACCAACCCAGATGCCCCTCACTGGATGAATCGATCCAAAAGCTCTGATATATATATGTGTGTGTGTGTGTGTGTGTGTATATACATGTATATATATATACATACAATGGAGTTCTACTCAGTTATTAGAAAAAATTATATTGCATCTATTGAAGGTAAATG
>PVKS010041727.1:0-15830 GCA_004027875.1 Aplodontia rufa
TGGATCTCAGCTTTACCTTTGGGGAGCCACTGACCTAGAAACACACCTTTGAGGCTGGAGTCCTGTAATTTCAGTTTGGTTTTGCACCTGCCACTCCAATCTCCCTTCTGAGACAGATAAGGACAGTAAAATGGCCAGGTGGTCAAGACAATGGCCCCATTCAACCACACCTAGAGAGCCATTAACGGGCAAGCTCAGGGCCTTCAAATGCAAAAGGCCTTGAGGCTCACCTGTGGGGCAAGTCCTTTGTCCCAGAGGGGGAAAACTGAGAAGTGGGGGTAGACGCAGGTGGGAACTAGGAAAGAGTTGCTACCTTTTTTGCATAGATCTTAACCAGTAATTTGGGTGCTTAGTTTCAATGCCTATTTGACATAGAGTTTAGCCAATGGTATTGGTGTTTTCATGCATCCGAACCCAGGCTCATAACTCAAACCAATATAATCCCTGGCCTAACCTACATCAGACAGTGTCCTGCTTCCAGGTACCTCTCCACCGTGTAGAGTCTCTGCTCTCCTTCCTTAAATAAATCCTACTCCTTTTACTCTTTACTTTCGTGGTTGTCTGCGCATTTTATTCTTCAAATTCAGGAGACAAGAACTCAGAATATTGGTGCCAAATTCCCAGGATGTGCTTCCACACCAAGAGCTGCAACGTACCGCTCAAAAGTAGCGGCATAGGGTTGGGGAATCCCAGCTCTTAGCTGGGGAGCTGCTAACACCATTTCAGCTGCAGAGACCTGCAGCCAGCCCAAATTCCCAGCTTTAACTGGGAATAGTGCAAACACTAGGAATGGGCTATTGTGGCTACCGCGATCTACAGTGAGCCCAGATCCCATTTGCCAGTGGGAGCAGAGAATCGGGCCTCATCTGAAAACCCCCACATCACTTCCACCAGGAACCCCACTTCCAGGCATGCAGATACCAACAGCCTCCAGCACCTTGGGATCAGCACTGTTGTGGTTTAGATGAAAAGTGTCCCTCGAAAGCTTATATGTGACAATGTGAAGGCTGAGGTGAAATAATTCGGTTAAAAGCCTTAACCCAATCGGTGAGTTGACCCCCTGACAGGCATTAACTGGTAACTGTATGCAGGTAGGGTGTGGCTGCAGGAGGTGGGTCATGGCGACACTGCCTTTGGGGTACATATTTTGTATCAGGCTTGGAGTTTCTCTCAGCTTCCTGGAGCCAGGCTTTGACCCGGTTCCCTCCACCACATTCTTCTGCCATGATGTGCGGCCTCACCTCAAGGCCCAAGGAATGGAACCAGCCTTCTACGGACTGAGCCCCTGAATAAACTTTTCCTCCGAAAGTTGTTCTTGTCAGGTCTTTTAGTCGCAGCAGCAAAAAAACCTGACTGACTTGGTACCTGAATTGGAACTGAGAGTTGGGTCATTGCTGTGACTAACCTGACCGTGTGGTTTAGACGCTTCCGGAGCTTTTTGGAATTTGTGAGAGGAATTTGAGATGTTCAGCAGTACAAGTTGGAAGCACTATAGAGTGTTGTGAGTGGAGCTTAACGGGCATTCTGGAGGGAGGTCAGAAGACGGGAATGCTGATAGGACTGTGGACAGTCAAGATGCTGTTCAACAGGTTTCAGAGGGGAAGGAGGACTCCGTTAGAAAAGGGACTGCAGGTCATTTGTGTTATGTTCTGGCTAAGCCATTGTCTGCATTTTGCCCATGTCTGGAGATGTTCTGTGAGGCTGATGTTAAAGGTGATGGACTTCTTAATGTGGTGGAAGAAATTTCTAGATAGCCTAGCATTCAGGCACTGGCATGGGTACTGCTATTGGGTTTTAGCCAAATGTATTGTGATATTTAAGAGCAGAAAGATTTTAAAAACTTGGACTTGAAAGGTGGGAGTAAAGGGGGTGGCTAAAGATATTACCACCACAAAAGAAGTGTTAAAAACTTTGCCTAGAGACAATGAGAAAGATGGTTTGAGAGCATCTCAGAAATTGGCATGACCACACCCACTCAGCCTCAAGGGAGTCAAGAAGAGACCATTGGAGGACCCTGCTTGCACAAGGTGGCCTAGAAAGGTTCTTCCTCATGCTCAGCTACCCAGACACTCAGAGGCTGCTGCAGCCATGACCCCTGAAGGCCTGGCCACTGCTCAAAATGGTAGCAGACCTTGGCAGAAACACATGGTACTGATTCTGCAAGGTGGCAGGATGCTGGAATGAGAGGGTCCTGGGAGTTTCCACCAAGATTTCAAAGGAAAGCCTGGGAGGCCAAAGTGCCCCAGGGTTGGAGTCCCTTCAGGCAGTCCCTGAGAGAGCAATGCTTGAAGATGTGAGGTGGAGGTGTGAGGAGGAAGCCAAAGCTGCAGTGGCGACTCCCAAGGTTAAGAAATGCGAGTACTGTGGAACCTGTTGTAGGAAAGCTGCAGGAATTGAACACACGCAAGAACACAGAGAGGTCACTTGGACTACAGCTGGCAGGGCCTTGGGGCGGAGCTCCACAAGCCCTTGGGACAGAACATCCTGATGCCATGTACTCCAGATCCCAGACATGGAACTGCAGGACTTGTCTGCCCAGCTGGATTTCAGACTTGCTTATTTTGGGGGACCAAAAAATAAGAGTTTCTATGCACTCATTGTTCTAAATGGAAATTTATGCTCTGTACTTTTATATATTGGATACTTATAACTTGATTTTATTTTTTACAAGAGTTAACCTTTAGAGTTTGCCTTGAGTCTCAGAGGAGACTTTGGACTTGGACTTTTGGGGCAATCTTGGCACTGTTGAGACTATGGGGACTCTTGAAAATGGACTAATTTTGCATTGTCAGATTGACAAGAGCTTTTGGGGGCCAGTGGTGGAATGTTATGGTTTGGATATAACGTGTCTCCCAAAAGTGACAATGTAAAGGCTAAGGTGAAATGATTAGGTTATGAGCCTTGACCCAACCAGTGAGTTGATTCCCTGACAGGCATTGACTGGTAACCATATGCTGGTAGGGTGTGGCTGGAGGAGGTGGGTCACTGGGCCCAAGCCTTTGGGGTGTGTGTTTTGTATCTGGCTTGAAGTTTCTCTCTCTGCTTCCTGGAGCCATGCTTTTTATTTATTTATTTTTTAGAGAGAGGGACAGTGAGAGAGAGAGAAAGAGAGAATCAATTTTATTTAGTTTTTTATGCGGCCTTCGTTGCTCTGAGACTTCGTTGTGTACCTGATGCTGGGGTTTGAGCTCGTGTACTCGCACATGCCAGGCAGGTGCCATAACCACTGAGCCACCGCTCCAGCCCTGGAGCCATGCTTTGACCCGCTTCCCTCCACCACACTCTTCTGCCATGATGTTCAGCCTCACCTCAAGACTCCAGGAGTGGAATCAGCCTTCTACGGACGGAGATCCCTGAAAACTATGAGCCACTGAATAAACTTTTTCTTCTAAAGCTGCTCTTGTCAGGGCCTTGTGTCTTAGCAATAAAATAGCTGACTAAAACAGGTGCTTCCCAGACAATGAATGAACGTGGGAACTAGCAGTCCATCCATTTCTCCTGGCAGGGCTGCTTAGCCCTGGAGCTCTGTTGATTCAGCCACGGGTCCTTAGCAGATAGGCATCATGTGTGCCAAATTCTGCTTCCCTCATCTTTCTCTCAGGTAAGCATTCAAAGGCCTTCCCTGTGGAATCCAGCTTCTTCCTCTCTTATGTCTCAGACATCACCACCATCCAATTTTGTTTCAGTGTCTATTCACCAGACGATACAAATAGCTACCTTTTTTTGTACTGGGGATTGAACCCAAGGGGCACTTAATCATTTAACGTTTTTATTCATTTTTTATTTTTTTATTTTGAAGCAGGGTCTAAATTACTCAGGACCTTACTAAGTTGCTGAGGCCAGTCTTGAACTTGGGATCCTCTTGCTTGGAGAAGCTGGGATTACAGGCATGAGTCCCCAATGTCTAGCCATAAGGGCTACCTCTATGCTGAACACTAACAAGAGGAAATCCAAAGATCTTTTGCACAACGATGCTGTATCTCCCTGCTTACTATGAACATGCACACACAAAATACGCTGGGGTTGGGGATTTAGCTCAGTGGCGGAGCGCTTGCCTAGCACGCGCAAGGTCCCGAGTTCGGTCCTCAGCCCTGGGGAAAAAAATATATATATATATGTGTGTGTGTATATATATATATATATGTATATATACATATATATATATGTATATGCTGAGTTTTTATTTTGTTTTGTTGTTTTCTGTGCTGGCAATAGAACCCAGGGCCTCATGCATTGCAGGAGATTGCTCTACCACTGAGCTACATCCCCAGCCTCCTGAGATATTACTTCCTAATTGGACTAGTGAAAATTAGAGGGAAAAAAAAAAAAGGAGGGGGTGCTGGGGTATGGTTCAGCGTTAGAGTGGTTTCCTAGCACCTGCAAGACTCAGTTCAATCCCCAGCCCACAGCTGTTGTTTTTAAAGAGAGAGAGAGGGACAGGAGGCTGGAGCAATGGCTCAGCAGTTACGGTGCTTGCCTGGCATGCACGAGTACACTGAGTTCAAATCCCAGCACCATGGACACAACAAAGTCTCAGAGCAATGAAAGCCACATGAAAAAGTAAATAAAATTGATTCTCTCTTCCTCTCTCTCTCTCTCACTGTCCCTCTCTCTCTCTTTTATATATATATATTTGCACATGCCAGGCAAGCACTGTAACCGCTGAGCCACTGCTCCAGCCCTGTTGTTTTGTTTTGTTTGTTAGTTCTGCAGTGCTGGGGATGGAACCTAGGGCCAGGCAAGCATCCTTAAAGATATTTTTGAGGGCCTGGAACAATGGCTCATCAGTAGAGCACTTGCCTGGCATGCACAAGGACCCGAGTTCAAACCCCAGGACCACATACACAACTAAATGTTGAAGAAACAGAAACCAGATGAAAAATAAAATTTATTCTCTTTCTCTCTCTCTCTCTTTCAGTCTCTCTCTGTCTCTTAAAAAAAAAAGATATTTTTGAAAAATGCAAGCCTCTAAGCCAATAATAACCTCAACATGAGTGCATTTTTACATGAGCCTGGGGAACCATGGCTATGACGTTGGGGGATGAAGGAACAGGGGCAGAGAGGGAGTAGGAGGTTTTCAATCCAGAGGGGAAGCTTTGATGTCCACGAGAAGCCCAACTTAACATGGGGAGGGGAAACATGGGATCAGGGAGAATTCAAAAGGGGGGAGGCCATGAACTGGCATCTGCCTTGGCTTCCTCTGTCAACATCCACGTGTTCATGAACGTGTGGCAACGACTCCCTCCAATATGAAAGACTATGTGAATGAATTTAAAAAAATGCAAGCCTCTTTCTGCTGAATTAGGTATACTGAGGAAGGGGTTTGAGGCTGCAGAGAAGGAGGGGCCCGGAAGCTCAGGGGAAAGGGAACCGCTCGGATGCTCAGATGTTTGCTTCACCAGCTCCACCCTCAGCCACACTCTCACTGAGTTTTGTGGGTTTTTTAAATTAGGAGCATCAATTCTTATGTATGTATTTTTTCATTTTTCTAAATTAAGGCACAATGTTACATACAGTAAAATTCACCCTTTTCCACAAGAAGTTCTGAATTTTGACAAAAGCATACTATCATTAATGACCACTACAACCAAAATAGAGACAGATGCCATTGTCCCCCCCCCCAAATTTCTACTATTCTTTTTTTTTTTTAAGAGAGAAGGACAGGGGCTGGAGCGGTTTCTCAGTGGTTATGGTGCTTGCCTGGCATGTGCAAGTACACAGGTTCAAACCCCATCACCACATACACAACTAAATGTGGAGCAACGAAGACCATGTGAAAAAACTCAAAAATTTATTCTCTGTCTCTTTTTTTTTTTTTTTAAAGAGAGAGGGACAGTGAAAGAGACAGAAAAAGAGAGAAACAACTTTATTGAGTTTTTCACATGGCCTTTGTTGCTCCAACACTTAGTTGTGTACATGGTGCTGGGGTTTGAACCCGAGTCCTCTCACATGTCAGGCAAGCACCATAACCACTGAGCCACCCTCCAGCCCTGCCTGAGAGCTTTTTGACTTCCAGCTATCTTTTGTTGTTCTTGTGGATGCGTGCATTTTGTATGGAGTGTATGTTGCCCACGCTGGGCTCAACAATCCTCCCACCTTAGCCTCCTGAGTGCTGGGATGGTAGGCATCACCGCCATGCCCAACTGCAGCTCCCAGGTTCAAGCACCACCTCAGCAGATGCCCCAATCTCAATGACTCACCCAGCCACTTGTCCTTGCAACATCCAGTGTCTGATGTTTTCTTCCTTCCTTCCTTTTTATTTTTTTTCTTTTTAAAGAGGGAGAGAGTGAGAGAGAGAGGGAGACAGCCAATTTTATTTATTTTTTCATCTGGCCTTTGCTTCGCAGACAGCCGTGTACGTGGTGCTGGGGTTTGAACCTGGGTCCTTGCACATGCCACGCAAGCGCTCCAACCACTGAGCTGCCTCTCCTGCCCTGATGCTTTTCTTTATTCTGTTTGCTGAACATCCATGAGGGCCAATTAGGGAGGCAAGAACGTAGAAGAAATAAGCCCTGCTCCCCTGGAGATGCCTTTCCGGTGAGGGGAGGCAGTCAAAATGCAGACAAATAATCACATAGTATGTCACATTGTAATACGTGCAGTAGAGGAAAATGAAGTGAGGCCCAGAGAAAGTGCAGAGGCTTTTGGAGCTGCAACAGAATACCAGGGCTCTACTGCTATAGGGGAAGAACAAACCAACAGGCTGGAATCAGTGTCTGCTAGTGTACTCAGAGCACAGAGCACTGGACCTGGGGTGCAGCTTCCTCACCGCTGGGTGTTCTCTCATTCAATTCCCATGTGACACTTACACCTGGAGGTAGCGTCAGATTCCACAGGTTGAGGGCTGAGTCTTCAAGACCCTCCTCCTTGCACTTCAGGTGTCAGTCACAAGCCCTGGGTGATTCATTTGCATTTCAGAGAAGCTGTAACCTGGGGTTCTGATGTCCTGTCCTTGGGTTCTATTAACTCTGCTAGAGTGACCTCAGAGAACTCAAGGAAACACTTACTTTTACTGGTTTATCATAAGGATATTGTAAAGGATACCGGTAAACTCCTGACAGAGAGGAACACAGGGCAAGGTGCGAGGGAGGGGCAGAGCCCTCTCTGCACCCTCTCCAGGAGCACCACCCTGCAAGAACCTCCAAGTGTGAGGTTATCTGGAAGCTTTCCAAACCCTGTCCCTTTGGGTTTTGTGGAGACTTCGTTGCTTAGGCTTGCTGGAATCGTTGATCATTGGTGAGGTGGGACTGAAAGTCCCAACCCTCTAATCCTGCCTTGGGTCTTTCTGGTGACCAGTCTCCATCCTGAAGCCATCAAGGGGCTTCCAGCCTGTAGGCAACTATTGGGACAGGTCCAGAAATGGCTGTAGCTAGGCTCCCTCTCTGAGGCTTCCAGGGATATGCTCTGCTTTATGTACTTTTAGAGTGTAGCTAAGGCTGGGAACCAGCTTTCTCACGGTTAGTCGAGGTCAGACACACTTTGATTCAGTGTCTACACTCAAGGTCGTTAGCATTAACTTGTGAGCATGCTTAAGTTGGCAGTGTGCCTAAAAAGGGCCTATGAAAGGGCTCAGGGGGCTGGCTAATCACTATGGCCACTTCCTAATAAAGAATGAGAAATATTTCCACTGTGCCTCACATCTTCTTTAAACTACTGAATCTCTGATCCTTGGTCCCCAGACTTGGGCCTTACCCTCACCCTGATAGCAACTCATTAACATATAAGATACTTATCACTTTGGGAATTCCCAGGATTTTAGGAGTTTAACGCCAGAAAATGGGCAAAGACCAAATGTACACAGTATTTCACAATATCACAGGGAACAGGGGTAGAAGTTGACCTTAAAAAAAGGTGCATAGCACCCAGGACTTTGCAGGGACTTTCATTCTACCATAGAGTATTCAAAAAGTAGAGAGACAAACCAGGTGTGCTGGTGCATGCCTGCAATCCCAGCTAAGGCTGAGGCCGCAGGATCACAAGTTCAAGGCCTACCTGGGCATCATAGTGAGACCTGTCTCAAAAATTTAAAAAGGGCTGGGAATGTAACTTAGTGGTAGAGTGCTTGTATATCCATCATGTGCAAAAATTAAACTCCTCCTCACAAAAATATGCAGCAAGGTCCTGGGTTCAATCCCCAGGAAAAAAAATGGAGTGACAGGGGCTGGCTGGGGGGTGAAGCTCAATCGTAGAGCTCATGCCTACCATATGCAAGGCTCTGGTTTGATCCCTAGTACTGCGAAACAACAGTAATGAAAATAAATAAATAAAACATAAAACAACATCACCTGACCTTTTATAAAAAGAGAAAGAATATAGGGAACCAAGGTATAAGTGAGGGGAACTGTTAAGAGGTAATAGCAGGGCTGGAGCAGTGGCTCAGTGGTTTTGGCGCTTGACTGGCAAGCATGAGGACCCGGGTTCAAACCCCAGCACCATGTACACAACTAAGTGTTGGAGCAACGAAGGCCATGTGAAAAACTCAATAAAGTTGTTTCTGTCTTTCTCTGTCTCACTGTCCCTCTCTCTTTAAAAAAATAAAAATAAAAATAAATAAATAAATAAATATCCCAATCAGGCCAGGTGGTGTATGCCTGTAACCCCAGCGACAAGGGAGGCTTACGTAGTTGGATAGAAAGTTTGAGGCAAGCCTAGGTAATTTAGTGAGACCCTGTCTCAAACAATAAAAAGGGCTGGGGATGTAGCTCAGTGGTAGAGCACCCCTGAGTTCAATTCCCAGGACGGAAAAAAAATTTAAAATTAAATGTCCCCAGTCCTATGACCCAGCAGTTCTCACTCAAGAGAAGTTTTCACTTCTCTTGTTCACAAGAAAGACTTGTGTGAGTGTTTATGGTAGCGCTCACCAAGTCGCTGTATCTGGGGATGTTAAGGATGGTGAGCAGCTCACTCTTGTGGACACTGTTTCCACAATAGCCCAGAGTCAGCTGTGTGTCACAGCCCTGGAGGCCATGCTTGTCACGATGGCCCTGAGCCATTGAAAAAAGAGAGATTATGTTCACAGTCCTGTTTGAGAGGGCAGAGGAGAATGCAATTTATCATTCAAAGTTCAACAATTGGAACTGATGAGACTAAGAGTCAAGTAGTGTTGAGACGGTAAGAATTACTGATTATATACATTTGTTAGAAATTAAATTCCTAACAAGAACATGCATGAGGGCCTGGGGACAACTACTTGAACATAATTCAGTTTGGGTGGTCCACATACGGTACTGGAAATGAACTTCTGGTCCTATAAATACGCTTAATGGCCCTAGACCTTGGACCAGACGTCCCTTGTAGCTTATTTGTGCATATATACCAGGTCCAGCACAAAGCCTCCCCACCCCTCAGTCTCCAGCCTGCCCCTCACCAGCACTTTTACTTTTTTTTTTTTTTTAAGAGAGAGGGACAGTGAGAGAGAGAAAGAGAGAAACAACTTTATTGAGTTTTTCACATAGCCTTCGTTCTCCAACACTCAGTTGTGTACCGTGGTGCTGGGGTTTTGAACCCAGGTCCTCGTGCTTGCCAGGCAAGCGCTGAAACCACTGAGCCACCGCTGAGCCACCACTCCAGCCCCCAAGCACCTTTATTCTTTCATGGGGCCATTGTTGAGCTGGGACACTGATACACTGATAAGATAAATTGTTCTGTGAGCTTAGATATCTTTTTTTTTTTTTTTTTGAGAGAGAGAATCAATTGTATTCAGTTTTTCATGTGGCTTTCGTTGCTCCAACTCTTCATTGTGTACGTGGTGCTGGGGTTTGAACCTGCATCCTTGCACGCGCCAGGCACTCCCAGGTGAGTGCCGCAACCACTGAGCCACTGCTCCAGTCCCCAAGCTTAGACATCTGAATGAGTTTTGTTCCCTTCACACCAATCACGTGGGGAGGAAATGAATGTATCTGAATAAACTCACTTTTGTTCAACGTCCCTAGCTTGTCCTTTGACACCTCAACCAACTTAAACTGCACATAAAAACTGGGTTTGGAAAAAAAAAACCACTTTCATAAAGTTAAATGATAAAATTGTACTCAATGTGATTCTGTACTTAATCCTTTTCTCTCTCTCTCTCTCTTTTTTTAAAGAGAAACAGAGAAAGAGTGAGAGAAAGAAAGGGAGAATCAAATTATTTATTTTTTTCATCAATTATTTATTTTTTTTCATCTGACCTTTGTTTCTCTGACACTTAGTTGTGGTTGTGGTGACAGGGTTTGAACCCAGGCCCTTAGGCATGCCAGACAAGTGTTCCAACCACTGAACCACCCCTTCAGACCCTGCTTTGGCCTTTCTTTGTGAAATTGTAAAATTAATCTCTTTTTTACTTTGCAAGGAATCTCAGAGATAATCCCATTTAAAATATTACTTGTTGGGGCTGGAGCGGTGGCTCAGCGGTTTCGGCGCTTACCTGGCAAGCACAGGACCCAGGTTCAAACCCCAGCACCACGTACACAACTGAGTGTTGGAGCAACGAAGGCCATGTGAAAAACTAAAGTTGTTTCTCACTTTCTCTGTCTCTCTCACGGTCCCTCTCTTTATAAAAAAGATTACTTGTTATTTCTTCTTCAATTATATGCATATGCAACTCTGATAAATCAGTTTGAAGCGTATAAAGCTGCCTAAATTTAACAAATTATTTCATTATATAATTATTATAACAGTTTTTACTCCTTGTGAAATTAGTGCCCCAATCATTTTCAGAAAAGTTGAAAAACACAAGGGCAAAGAAGAAAATCTCTGTGATTTTATTATCCTGCGGTATCATGTGACCATGTGATTTTGGGTTCTATTTCCTCGCACTTTTTTTTTTTTTAATTCAGTTTCTATTCCTCCGTTCGGATATAGCAACTTTCTTGGTCCCATTTGCTTCCTCATCCTTTCCAGAAGCTTGTTTTTCTGCTTCTCTTTCTCTTTTGCTGGAGTCCCATGTAGTTCTCCGGGGTGTGCATGCCACCGTCCTGCCCGGGCAGTGGGCCCGATCTGGACGAGCCAGCAAGTGGCTGGATCAGATTATCCGCACCCCACACGGCTGGCTTTTCCACTCTTCCTGGTTCCCTGGGGACCGAAAACTGCCACCCAGAGGTTATCCCAAAACAGTAATTCCTCTCCAGAAACTTTAGAGTCAATGACCAAATCCGACCGCGATGACAGTCGTCTGAAGGTGCCAACCCTGGCCCGAGCTGAAGAAGCCAGCGTCATTTTCAGGGCTACCAGCTTTCGTGCCGGGCTGCAATCAAGTCCCTGGCAGCTCTCGTCGCGGGGCAGCGCCCGGGCTTTCGGGACCTTCCCGCGCCGGCCCCGGGCTTCCCCTTCCTCGCCGGCCCCGGGCTTCCCCGTCCCCGCTCTCCCGGGGCCACGCTCGCGCCCAGTTTCCGCTGCTGCCGGAGCGCGGTTGGGGGCGCGGCGCGGCGGGGCGCGGCGGGGCGGCGCATGCGGAGGCGGGGCGAGGCAGCGGAAGCTGGCGGCGTCCTCGCCGTCTCCGCTCGCCTGGGGGACTTTGCCTTGGTCGCGCGCGGCGTCTGGGTGGTGAGTACGCTCGAGCGCCCCAGTCCTGCGTTCCGCGGTCCGGCGCCCGCCGGCGGATCTGCGCCCAGCCCAGGTTGGGACGCACTGCCCGCGCAGCACCCGGGTTGGTCCCTGGCCACCTTCGCCTTGGGTGGGGGGTGGGCCGAGGAGGGCTGGGGTGGCGCGGGCCTCAAGGTGCCACCCCGAACACCCCGCTGCCCACGCCTGGCGTCGGGTGGGAGCCCCCGGCCTGGACGTGGGGGCCGCCCGGAGCCGACCTCGCGTTCGCCTGGCCCCTCCGGGGGCGGCGCGCACACAGCGGAGCGCGTCCCGCTCTGGCCCGCGCGCACCCCGCAGCAGGGGGCTGGGATGGGGAACCGAGCCCCTAGGTTCCCTCTGTGGCGGGGAGGGCCTTCCCTGGGCAGCCGGACGGGCTTTGTTGCCCTCTCTCCACGTGCGCGTCGGCAGGGCGGACGGGACGCTGGGGCCCTCCGCTCACCCGCTGGGGCTCGGGAGCGCGGGGAGGGGCGAGACCCCTGCACCCCCGCCGCGGGTTCGTGGACCGTTCTCCCCGGGCCACCTCCAGACATGAGAAAGCTGACAGGAGGGGACAGGTGCTGGTCACAACACCTGTTCAGCCTTAGATCTGGGACCCCAGCACAGATGCGGACCTTGAACTGCAGTCCAGGACGCCTTCCTTGCACTTGATGGTGTCTGAGTTCAGAGCTCCAAGGGACACAGATGTGGCCAGAGTGACAGCCCAAAGGAGCACTTCTCTGGTGCCTTAGAGGGGTTGGAAGTACATACTTACTGCGGGTAGAAAAGTTGGTTGAATAGGTGAATGACCTCAAAGGACCATGGAGAGGCCTGAAACCCTCAGCTACCAAGTGGCCGGGCTGGCAGGCATTCTCTCGTTAGTTCGTTAGTTCGTTCGTTCATTCATTCAGCAAACCTGACCGTGCCATTGTAGGGTTGGGACCAGAGGTGGCAGTGAGGGCATGGATTGAGGAAAACAGGGAATGGCTCTGTACCTTTGTGTCTGGACTGGGTCGCCTGGGATGAGATTTGCCTTTGTCTGGCAGACCTGGGTGACAGGATGTGGGGAGCAGGCTGGGAATCCAGCCAGAGCTCCTTGACTTATTCCTGTAAGTCTCTGCTCCTTCAAAGCCAGTGGCTCAGCTGACCTGGAAGGGAGCTCCTTGGCTGCCAAACCTAGCTGGTCACTTCCAGAGGCTACATGTATCCTTGTTTAAAATCACAGCTCTGATGAAGACAGCTAATTCAGGCTGAAGGGGAGAGGGTGTGACCAGAGGTAACATACAGAGCTTTGTGTGTGCCTGATACACAGAGGACATGTGAGGGTGTTTGTTTTTGTTCTGAGTTGAGGTCTCTATGTTGCCTTGGCTGAGTTTGAACTTCTGGGCCCGGACAATCCTCCTGCACCCCTCTACTTATGTATATTGATTAACTTATAGTAATCAGAGATTGTTAACATCCTCCTTCTTCAGATGGGGAAACCTGGACAAGGAGGGATTAAGTAATTTGACCAGGGCCACAACTGAGGGATTCAAACTCCAGAGCCCCAATTATAACCATTGCACTAACTGCTAGCTCTCTGAGGCTTTTCTCTGTCCCACTGTTCAAATGCAGCCCTTCCCACCTGCACACCTCCATGCCTGTTAGACATTCAGGAATGAGGCACGGAGAGAGTGAGCGTGGTCTGTGGCCTTTCTTTCTTTTTTGCTGGAGATCAACCCAGGGCTTGGCACATGCTAGGTAAGGGCTGTACCGCTGACCCGTACCCCCAGCCACCATGGCCTTTTTGCAGACTCTTCCTTGCTATCCCCTAGGAAGCAGCTAATGATGTGCTTGGGAGAGGACTCCCTTGGTGGGATTTTCGCTCAAGAACCACCCTGGCCTGAAATATAAAAGAATCAAGAGACTGGGGAGTGGGCGATGTGGGGGTAATTCTGGTTTAGGATCAAATGCATATCATATTGTTACTTTATGAGCATTTATGGTTGTACAGTAACTCAACTCCGTAATAAAAATAAAAAAGACCCATCCTGATAGAATCCCACAGCCCCTCTACCTGCAACCAAGTCCCTCCACCCCTGCTTCTTCTTCTCTGTCTGTGTCTGTCTCTATTGGTCCAAATGGGAATGTTTTCAATAAAGACCAGCATGCTTATCTGAATGAATCACAAGCAACCATTTCTGGAGGTGCTGCTACCTTGAAAATTGAATTCTTGGTTGGATTTGTGAGTGTTGTGCCCATGATCTTTTCTGTACAAGACACCACCAACTAAGAAAAGGTGGAAGAGCTGTGTGCCTGGTATTCCTGAGGCCCTGGGTTCCATCCCTAGCACCGCAGAAATAAAGGAGGAAAGGGAGGGGGACAGAGGAAGAAAAGGAAGTGTTTTGTTTAATTTAGCCCCCCATCAGTAATACAAGTGAACATTCTTGAATTTTGTGAGCTTGGGAGGGAGGGCTTTTTGTTGTTGTTTATTCTGTACTAGGTATTGAAACTGGGAGTGGTGGTGCACACCTGTTGCCTGTAATCCCAGCATCTCAGGAGGCTGAGGCAGGAGGATCACAAGTTCAAAGTCAGCCTCAGCAATTTATCAAGAAAGACTCTGTCTCAAAATAAAATACATATAATATCAGACTGGGGGTGCACCTTAGTGGTTAAGCGCCCCCTGGGTTCAATCCCTGGTACCAAAAGAAAAAAAGGAAACTACTGGGCTACATTCCAGCCATTTAACCCTTTTAATTTTTAGTTTGAGTCAGGGTCTTTTCAAATTGCCCAGGCTCACCTTGAACTTGTAATCCTCCTGCCTCTCCTGAGTAGCTGGGATTATAGGTTCCTGCCAGGAAGAAGAGATTTGAAGGGGGGAAAGACCATATCTGAATCATAGACCAGACCTAAGAGGGGGTTGGTTGCTCTCAGGTATACAGAGTAAGTAGAAGGACATTCTGCTGTAGTAGAAGAGTGTGGGTGGTTTTTGTGGTAGCCATGAACCCAGAGTGGGCGGCACAGAAGTGGAGAGAGATCCCTATCTTCTGGGTCTAGGACTCATTCTAGCTTGGGGTCCAGATCACCATGGAGCTTTCTGCCTGGACTTCTACGTATGGATGGGATCCCCCAGTCTGCAATTACCCATCCGTGCAGATGGCTACACTGATGACCAGTGGGCAGGTTGACATCTGATTGCATTCCTTCCTCGTTTGCTTACCAGTCCTCTTCAGAGGAAGGAAGTGAGTAGTGCTGTGGCCTGGGTGGGTGGGAGGGAGGGGAGTTCCAAATGCAATGTGTGGGTAAAGGGGTGGGGACAGTCCAACTTGTCTGATAAGGGAACTTGGTCCTGAGCTGTTATCTGAGGCTGCTCCCGGAGTTTGAGACCAGAGGCCTGATTCTGGGTGTCCCACCAAATCAGGTTCGGCCACCCACCCCACAAGCCAAATAGAAAAAAGAAAAATGGAGAAAAGAGGAAGGGAACTAACTAATATACAGATACTCCTCTTCTTGCAATTGGGCTATGTCCACTAAATCATTGACTTGAGTGGAAAGTTCTATTGCATATAAGCAAACAGGTTCAGGGGCTGGAGCAGTGGCTCGGCAGTTACGGCGCTTGTCCAACATGCGCAAGTACACGGGTTCAAACCACAGCACCCACGTACACAACTAAGTGTCAGAGCAACCAAAGCCATGTGAAAAACTCAATAAAAATTGATTCTCTCTCTCTCTCTCTCTCACTGTCCTTTTTCTCTTTAAAAGAAAACAGGTTCAAAACAGGTTTGTTCAAAGCTAGCATTGAGAAAGATAGCAACAATCTTCTGTGTCAAATCTTCATCTTCAGTGGGGCGAAGGGCCGTGGACAGCTTTTATGAGAAGAAAAACGGAGTTCAGTGAGACCAAGAGCAGGAAATCCATGGGTCTCCCTTTTCTTTCGAAAGCATCACCACCTCCTCCACTTTGGCTCTTGGAGTCTTGGAGTCATATCAGAGGAGCCTAACTGGCTGGTATTAGAAGTAGAATTGTTAGAAATACAGGGGTGCCAGAAGAAAATCAAACGTGTTCAAAAGTGGGTGGTGTTCAAGGCATGATTGTACTTTCTTTTTTTGAGGAGTAAAAAAGGAGTCGGATTTATTTAAGGAAAGAGAGCAGAGACTCTGCAAGGCGGAGGGGTACCTGGAAGCAGGACACCCGCATGATTGTACTTCTGCAGAAGGGTGTGCTCCCAAAGAAACCTGGCAAGCAAGAATGACTGGGCAGGCAAACCCCCAATATTTATCCTAATGAAACACTGCCCCTCTCTGATAAGAAGAGTT
>PVKS010041728.1:0-15843 GCA_004027875.1 Aplodontia rufa
TCCACACAGGGATGACTCCTGAGAATTCCACTTCAAAGCAAAAACTAGGAAAGGTATCAGCAGCTGCACGGGCTGGGGCACAGAGACGGCGCGGCTTTAGCCAGGCAAGGTACCAAACAAGAAAGCAAACGGAGCATCGGTAACAGCTGCCAAGCTGAAAAAAATCAGAATCCGCATGCTATAGATTGGACGTGGAATGTGCCCCAGGCCTGAGTAGGGAAGGAAATGACTCCAGAGGGGAACTGAAGCCACCAGGACACTGAAATGCACTGCAAAGGTACGTGTGTGCCAACAGAGAGACTACAGATATTCCTCATTTCTTCCTCAATGACAGAGAGGAGAGAGAATCGATTTTATTTGTTTTTCACGTGGCTTCTGTTGCTTTGACACTTTGCTGTGTATGTGGGGCTGGGGTTCGAACCCGCGTCCTCGCACACGCCAGGCAAGCACAGTAACCGCCGAGCCACCGCTCCAGCCTCTCTCATTTCTTCTTTAACGTATTCAAAATAGACAACACCAAGTAAAACGATTATTCTATCACTGCATTGCTTGGTTTAGAACACATACCAGGTATTAGATTCAAAATGTGAAATACAGAGAGAAATTTACACAAAGTATGTGTAAAATATATGGAAGCGTTAGCACAGGGGAGGAATAAAGAAATCGAGGCTCACTGGAACAAAGTCTTAATATTTCACCAGCACTAAATTACTATTAATTTGAAGCAAGCTGTGATACATTTAGATGCATACAGAAAACCCCAGAGCAACGACTAAGGGAGTAATGGGAAAACAGAGGCTAAGAGGGAGGCTAAGAGGGAGGCTAAGAGGGAGGCTAAGAGGGAGGCTAAGAGGGAGGTGTCAGAATGATCAAACAGAGGAGGACATCAAAATATACGGTGATCGTAAGTGTATGGGCAATAAGGCTCGAGATGCATAGAGCAAAAGCTAATTAAAAATAGATAATTTAACAGCAATAGGTGGAGATAAAGCTTATTAGTAAGCACAAAGTTTTGACATTTTCGTAAAGAAAGATGGGTCAGTCTGTGCAAAGGACATAATCAAAATAAACAGATTCTTCTAACCATCGAATGCTGAAGCACACAAAGTTGGTAGAAATGGAGCGAGAAATAGACAATTCAGCATCGATGCTTGTTCTTAAAACTCCAGTTCCTGGGGGCTGGCGTGGTGGCTCAGTGGTTACGGCGCTTGCTTCGCACGCGCAAGGACGCGGGTTCAAATCCCAGCACGTTGCTCCAACACGCACACAGTGAAGTGTTGGAGCAACGAAATCCATGTGAAAACCTAAATAAAACTGATTCCCTCTCTTTCTCTCTCTCTCACTGTCCCTTCTCTCTATATATAATTGTGCAATATATTTGCCTAACAATGAAGGGGGTACGTAAAAGCAGAAATAAATAGAGGAGAAATAAAGATTTTCTAAACAAGCAAAAACAGGGAATTCATGACCACCAGACCAGCCTTGCAAAGAAGTTTAAAAGTCCTTCACCCAGAAGTGACAGACACCTACCATCACGATAGCATGTGAGCGCATAAACCCCCAAGAGGAGCAGAAATAAGAGAGAAATAGAAAAGAATCAAACGTCATCAAGACAGTAGACCTCCAAATCACAGAGACAGACGAGAGGAAGAAAGAACAAGGACGTTCAAAACAATCAGAGGAAAAGGAACACCACCGCAGGAACAAATCCCTACCTCTCGGTGAATTCCTGAACACAAATGGCCTGGATTCTACATCTAAGAGTCAGATTGCTGAATGTCTGCTGCGTATAAGAAGCTTGTTTCCCGGTACAGACGCACAGAGGCCGAAAGTGAAGGGACGGAAAACGGTATTCCAAGTAAATGGAATTCCAAAGCGAGCGGGGACAGCTACCCTTGTAGGTGACCAAGTAGACCTTGCGCAAAAATTGCAAGAGAAGACCAGGAAGGTCACTGTAAAACGATGAAGGAATCAAATCATCTGTAAGATAGAATGATGGTAAATCTTTTTTTTTTTTTTTAAAGAAAGAGGGGACAGTGAGAGAGAGAGAGAGAGAAGCAATTTTTATTTAGTTTTGCCTGGGACTTCTGTTCCTCCGAGACTTGGTTGTGCGCGTGGTGCTGGGGTTTGAACTTGCGTCCTTGCGCACGCCGGGCAAGCGCTCTAACCACTGAGCCACCGCCCCAGTCCCTCCTTCATGGTTTTTTTTTTTTTAAATCACAACAGAATGAAACTGGAAGTCAAGGAGAAGAAAAGGTTTAGAACTTACACAAATACATGGAGATCGAACACACATTTTGATCACTGGGGAAGCCAAAAAAATAGAAATTTAAAAACTTCTTGAAATAAATTGAAACGGAACTACAACCTAACAAGAGAGCAGAACCAAGAGGGGCGCCTGTGTCAACAGTGCTCCCATCAAAGACACAGAAAGACCTCAAGTAGATCTAATAAGGCACAGCCCGAGGTCTTAGAGAAGAACACCCCAAAACGCAGAGAAGGGAAGGAATAAGGAAGATACAAGCAGAAATGAATGAAATGCAGTCCTCAAAAACAGATCACTGAAACAATTAGTTATTTGAAACGATAAAAAATCACAAACCTTTAGTTAGATGAAGGAAAAAGAGAGAAGACCCCAAATAAATAAACTTAGACATGAAAAAGAGGCAATTCTAACTGATATCACTGATTCAAAGGATCGTTAAGGACTTTCTTGCAAAACTATATTCTAACAAAGTGGAGAATTCAGGAGAAAAATGGACAAATTTATGGACATATATGACTTGCCAAAATTAAGTCAAGAAAATGTTTTAAAAACCTGAATAGACCAATAATAAGTAATAAGCTCGAATCCACAATAAAGTCTCCCAACAGAGAAAATCTCAGGAATGAACAGTTTCAATGCTGAGATTTACCAAACCTTCAAAGAACACCAGTTTCTCAAACTATTTCATAGAATTTCAAGGGACGGAATCCTTCCAAACCCACTCTATGAGCCCAGCATTGCTCTGCAAGGACACACACGCGTGCACACGCACAAACACACACACACACACTATATATAGATCAATATGTCTAAGGAACACAGAAACCGAAATCCTCAACGATATACTAGCTGATAAAATTAAATAGTACATCAAAAAGATCCTATACTATGTAAAGTTGGTTTCATTTCAGGGATGCAAGGATGGTTCAACATACACAAATCAATAAACGTGAAACATTACATACACAGGAAAAAGGATAAGGACCATCTGATCATTTCAATAAATGCGTAACAGCATTTGATAAAATGCAATATTGCTTCATGATGACACCCTGAGTAAAGTAGGTTAGAAGGGATCACACTCAAATACAGCAAGTGTTACATAGGACAAACCCACATATATGGGTGGGGAAGACCGAAAGCATTTCCCCTAAGACCTGGAACAGACAGGGGTGTCCATTCCTACCACTCTTTTTCAACATGCTAGCAGAAGTTTCAGACACAGGATTTAGGTAAGACAAAGGAATAAAAGGCACATAAACAGGAAAAGAGGAAGGCAAGGATCGGTTTGCAGAAAAAGTAATTCTATATATAGAAAACCTAAGCGCTTCACCAAAATACTATTAAAACTGACACATGAATTCAGTGAAGTAGCAGGATTACAAAATCAATATGCAGAAATCAGTAGATTGCTACACATTAGTAACAAATTTGCTGAGGATAAAAGTCACCATAGCAATTTCCTTCTCAGCAGCCACACACGCGAAACAGCAGCAAAAAGCCAAGACGGTAAAATACCTAGCAACGAACTCAGCTAAGGATGCAAAAGCCTTGCACAATAAAAAATATTAAATATCAAATAAATAAATTCAAGAAGGCATTAAAAGGTAGCTGCACGTCTCTTGCTCATGGATTCAAAGAACTAATATTTTTCAAACTTCCACCGCACCCAAGGATCTCTACGGATTCAAGCAATCCCCATCCAATGTCAGCAGCGTTCTCTATAGAGTTAGAAAAATCAGTTCTAAAATTCATGCGGAAGCACAGAAAACCCTGAATAGCCAATGCAAAGAGGAATGAAACTCGAGGGAGCACAGAGGCTGATGGCAAGACCTCCTACAAAGCCACAAACAGAGACCAGGGACGCCGAACAGAGAACCCAGAATCGAGCCCACGTCTGCAGCCCGGGTTCTCAACAAAGGTGCCAAAGAAAAAAGATTGGAGAAAGGGCAGCGTCGCCAAGAAAGAGCGCTGGGAAACTGGGCATCCACCTGCAGTGGACGCCACCTTCGTTTCTCACCCGATACAAACATCCGTCCAAGCGGATCAAATGCTAAAGGTAAGATTGAAACTACGAGAAGAAAACAGGAGAAATGCTTCAAAATACTCGCACACAACGATTTCATGGGATAGACCCCTGAAGCACAGGGGAGAAAATAAAATTTAAGAAATGGGATTGCATCAAACTAAAATGTTTCTGCACAGCAAAATGGACGATCGATAGAGAGGAGAAATAACCTTTATAACCGGAGAAAATAGTTTCCAGTTATTCACCTGACAGAGGGGTCATATTTGGAATATATAAAGAACTCAAAACCAGGGCTGGAGCGGTGGCTCAGCGGTTATGGTGCTTGCCTGGCCATGCACGAGTACGTGAGTTCAAACCCCAGCACCATGTACCCAACCAAGTGTCCAAGGAATGAAAGTCACATGAAAAACTAAATAAAAATTGCTTCTCTCTCTCTCTTTCTCTCTCTGTTACTGTCTCTTCTTTCAAAAAAAAAAAAAGAACTAAAATCTCTTAATAATAGCCAGACATGATAGTGCATACCTGTGATCCCACCAACTCAGGAGGCTGAGGCAGGAGGATTGCAAGTTAGAGGCCAGCGTCAGCAACTTAGCAAAGCACTAAACAACTTAATGAGATCCTGCCTCACAATTAAAAACATTAAAAGGCTAGGGATTTAGCTCAGTGGCAAAGCACCCTGGGTCCAATCCCCAGTACAAAATAATTAACAATAAAAATAAATAGTCCAACTAAAAATGGGCCAATTATGTGAAAAACACTTCCTCAAAAAGAAATAACAAGTGGCCAATAAATTTATGATAATACTCAGTGTCACCAGCCATCAGGGACATGCAGATAAAAACTAAGAGACACCATTTTACCCCGGTTAGAATGGCTGTTAAAACAAAAAAAAATTTGCTGGCAAGGGTATAGAAAAAGAGGGACACTTCGATACTGTTGGTAGGCATATAAATTTATAAATTAGCACAGTTACCATGGGGAACAGTAGGGAAGTTCCTTGAGAATTTTAAAACAGAAGGACCGTATATTCCAACTATCCTGCTCCTGGGTATACGTCCAAAGGAAATGAAGAAAACACACAAAACAGATGCTTGCATGCCTCATGGTGCGTTCACTGTGGCGCTCTTCACAACAGTCAAGAAATGGAACCAGCCTAGGCACACAAGAGTGCATAAAAAAAAGGTGGTACCTACACACATGGAGTATTACTCACTCCTAAAAAAGGAAATCCTGTAATTGACCACCAAATGGATGGAAGTGGAAGACACTCTGTTGAGTGAAATAAGAGAGACACAGAAAGACAAGTACTCCAATGGATCACAGGGTAAATCAGAAAATATTTTGAATGTAATGAAAATACTTTGAGTGAAAACAGATAGTTACGACATCCTAAAATTTACGGGCTGCTATCTGGAAGATAAATCATTAGAATAAGGAAAGAACTGGAGGACATCACCATCAGCCTTAAAGAAATAAATTGGGGGCTGGAGCGGTGGCTCAGCAGTCGGAGCTCTGGCCTGGTACACGTGAGGACCAGGGTTCAAACCCTAGCACCCCATGCCAACTAAGTGTCGGAGAAACAAAGGCCACATGGAAAAATAAAGTGGATTCTCTCTAGAGAGAGGAGAGAGACAGATGCGCTATCTTGAGGAATTCCATGCCAACAAATGAGACGCTCTACGTGAAACAGTGGAGATGCACTACGTGGAAATTTCGGGGGACAGGAGGGGACCGAAGAGGAACAGAGAGCAGCACATTTGTTACCGAATGAATTCCGTTCGCCTTGACGCAGGGCTCTGGAAGCCTGAGACCCTGTCCAGGATCCGCCACAGCGACTCAGATCTTTCAAATCCTTCTTCCCGAGCCTTCCTTGCTCCCGGTCCTAAGTGCCCCGGTGGCTGGACGGAGATTTCCCTGAAGTCTGGACCTAGGGCTCTAACGGGCAGAGGGAGCCGCCTGTGTGCACCAAGCAGCAACGTGGGGCAGGCCAGCTCCTGCACCCGACTTTTCCATCCTCTGATCGCTTCCCATCAGGGCTCAGCTGGGTGCACCCACTTTCCTCTGAACGCACAGAGGACAAGATCTGGAGCCCAGGACCCGAGAGGCAACGGGACGCTGCTGGAATGGGTGGCCTTGCCCCGTTCCCACGCGCTTCCTAGCGTAGACCCCTTCTGTTTGAAGGAAGTGCTGGAGTTCTGTGGTTTCTCTCCATTTACATTCATTTAGAGAGGGGCTGGAGCGGTGGGGTGGCTCGGTGGTCAGGGCGCTTGCCCTGCGTGTGCAAGGACGCGGGTTCAAACCCCAGCACCCACGCACACAGCTAAGTGTCAGAGCAACGAAAGCCACGTGAAAAACTCAATGAAAACTGATTCTCTCTCTCTCTCATTGTCCTTCTCTCTTAAAATAAAATAATTTCACTTAAGTAGAGAAGTTCATTTTAAACATCGGTTTATGAAGTGAGCTTCCTTCGGGTTGGGAAAAGACGTGAACTTCGTGAACTTCATGCACGTCGATGAGAATGACAGCCACAGCCCCGGGGAGGGGCAGCTGGTGGGAGACCGCAGGCAGGCAGGACTCAAAGTGCCTCCGAAACTTTTTGATTTCTGAACCATGGGAGCACAGCTCAGACCCAAAGAAAAATGAAAAGAAAAAAAATAAATTTAAAATTAAGACAAGCGTGAAAATCATGTGGAACAATGCTCACTCATGATGCAAAAATCTCACCAGCGGCGCCCAGCTGACCACAGCCCCCTGCGGTATTGGCGGTGGCCGTGGGGCTGGATTCCTGGGCACTTGGCCCACTCCCCGCCCTGCCCTCCACCACCAGCCTGGTTCCCGGCAGGTGCCCGGGCACAGCTCCCTTGGCCCATGGGGCTCCCATCAATGCACAACCTCCTGCCTGGGGTCAGGGTCGGGTCCACAATCACACAGCCCCCTCCAGCCCCTGCCAGCCGGGTCCTGGGCCTGGAGATCTGGAGGTGATCAGGGTGCTATGTGTAAGGAGAGAGGAGAACAGGAGGAGGAACGGACGAGAGGGTCCCAGCCGCAGGGCGGACCCAGTGGGCTCTGGAACCCCCTCCAAGGTTTCTCCGGAATAAACCTGAGTTACTGTCAAGCCTCTGTCCTCTCTTTCCTTCCCTCGTTCACCTCTTTCCTTACACAATGCGGGGACCGGCTGCCGCCCCTTTGAGTCTCTTTTCTCAGGTCCCCCCTTTAAACAAAAATAAATAAATAAATAAACAACATAGCTTCCCCTCCGCGCCAGGCACTGCCCTGAGCCCCATGCAGACGTTCCCTCTTCTCATCTGCAAAGCAGATTGGAAATTTGCGTCCGGCGCACATATTTACAAAGGCAGAGTGTGAACCCAGAACACAGTCACCCAGAATCCACCCACCGAGCCTCAGCTCTAAGACGCCTTGCTGCTCAGCCTCCAGATGGAGCCCAGAAGCCCAGAGAGGGATCGGCCCTGCAGAAAGCCACACAGGAGGGGAACCCAGCCCTGGGCGCCGATCGATCGCCCTGGAAGCCCTGCCCACCCACAGGGCTGCTCCTTTCCTTAGGAGAGCAGCACCTGGACTCCAGACGACTACGGGCCCGGGAGCTGAGTCCACAGGGCTGTCACCAAAAGTCCCCTCGCCCACCCATCCACAGCCCCTGAGCACGGTGCCAGCCCAGCATCCGCCTGGCTCGCCCAACGTGTGCTCTGTGGGCAGATGAAATACTAAGAGAAGGAGCAAGGGAAGGGGAAGGGGAGGGACAGAAAGGAAGGCATTGACCAGAATGGGAAAGAAAGGGAAGCAGTGGAATGGGGAGGGAATGGGACTCAAAGGGAAAGAAATGAACAGAAAGAAAGAAAAGGAGAGTCAGATTGAAATGTGCTACTGAGGAGACCCAGTCAGGGCCAGGGAGAGGCCAAGGTCCAGGGCCAGTTGGACCTGGGCTGGGTCTCACTCAGACCCTCGGTGTCTTCATCTCTGAATGGACCTGGGCTGGGCCTCACTCAGAGCCTCGGTGTCTTCATCAGTTAATGGACCTGGGCCAGGTCTCACTCAGACCCTTGGTGCCTTTTTCCAGCACATCCTTTGCAGATCTGCTACCAGGGTTAGACAACATTCGTGTGAAATGGCCCAGCTCACTGCTTAACACATAGTAGGTAGTAATGTGTAAAATTATCAGTGCACAGCAGAATGAGTTGCCTGGTGCAGCCTTGAACGCTGGCCTTGGGAAGCCTGGCTGGTCCCGTGGTTGGCTGGGCACTGGCACCACGAGCTGGCCGCACTGCCCACCCCACAAGTCCCAGCTGCAAGAGCAGGCGGGAGCCCCCTCCTCACCCGGAGACACCGCTAACCACGCCCCGTCACTGCGGCCAAGGCTGCAGTCTTCCTTCACGACGGTCACCAGCACCCATGCAGGTCGAAGACCTGGCTCTGAGTCCCAGGCCCGTCCTGGCTCACTAAGTGAGCCTCAGTTTCCCCAAGTCCAAAGTGGGCAGAGTTCGGGGACCAGGAAAGTTCTTCCAGCCCCACCTGACCCTTAGCTTACCTGGCAGAAGTCTGGGAGAAACAGCTGCATGCACGTGACCTGGAACAGAGACTAAGACCCTCGTAGGGATGGGGAAACTGAGGCAGAGGGGAGGCTGGCTGAGGGGAGGCTGGCCGAGGCGAGTCAGTTAGGTAACTACTGGGGGAGGGAGCGTGTGAGATGTGTGCTACTTCACATAGGCAGTGGCCACCCGGTCCCCACTGTTTGGACCAGGTGACCCCTCCCCGGGGTGAATGTGTCTCCCAGTGTCTGGGGGCTGGACACACCCAGCAGGAAGATCCCAACCCCTCTGCCCACCGGCCAGCAGAGCAGGCAAGGAAGCTCTCTGACATCCAATCCTTAGGACCCCAGCGAAAGCAGACAGGCAGGGAAGACAGCTGGTGGGGAGAAACAAACTCAGGGAAAAGCACCTACCATGTGCCAGGCTCAGGGGAAAGCACCTACCATGTGCCAGACTCAGGGGAAAGCACCTGGCCTGAGCTGAAATCAAACTGTCAACATCTTAGCTTTCTATTGCTGTGACAAAATGCCTGAGCAAATCAACTTAGAAGGAAGAAAGGTTGACTTCGGCTCAGTTTCAGAGGCCACAGTTCCGGTCGCTTGGCCCGTTTGGTCCGTCCCGTGGCGAGGTGCCACATCACAGCGGAAAGCTTGTGGCCCAGGAAACCGCTCACTGTATGGTGGCTGGGAAGCAAAGAGAGGAAGGGGAAGGGGTCTCGATGTCGCCTTCCAGGGCGCCCCAGTGACCCTACCTCCTAGAGCTTCCTCCACCTCCCAACAGTGCCTGAGGACGGTCACCCAGTCTCTGCAGCATAACGATCATTTCCTGCTTTGTTTAGATAGGGAAACTGAGGTTCAGAGAGCGCATCAGTCAAAAGGAAAAGGTTTCTGAGAGGCAACTATTTTTTTTTAAGAAAGAGGGACAGTGAGAAAGAGAGAGAAAGAGAGAATCAACTTGGTTCACTTTTTCAGGTGGCTTTCGTTGCTCCCACACTTCGTGGTGTACGTGGGTGCTGGGGTTCGAACCTGCATCCCTGCACGTGCCAGGCAAGCACCGTCACCGCCAAGCCACCCCTCCAGCCCTAAGGTGCAACTCTTGATTAGCGAACTTCTGATATGCTGCTGTTCCATTTCTCAGATGAAGAAGCTGAGTCTCCCAAGAGGTTTGCTGATTGGCGTTTGGCAGAGAAAGGGTGACTGGGGCTGGAGCGGTGGCTCAGTGGATACGGCGCTTGCCTGGCATGCGTGAGGACACGAGTTCAAACCCCAGCACCGCACACACAACAGAGCATCCGGGGAATGAAAGTCACATGAGAAACTAAATAAAAATTGCTTCTCTCTTTCTCTCTCTCTCTCTCTCTCTCACGGTCCCCTCTTTCTTTATTAAAAAAGGGGGGTGATGCACCCTTGGCCCCTCCGATGCCGAGGGTGCAGGCACCCATGTTCCCATCTGCACCACGGCTACTGTAAGCAAGATGCTAACAGCCCCTGCGGGCCACAAATCTCTGGCTCCCTTCGTGCGGCCCACAGCCCACACCTAGGGAGAGCCCTGCTCCTTCCTTTTCCAGGTAGCAGGGCTGGCACAGAGGATCTGAGGTCAGAGAGGTCCCAGGGGCTGCAGGGCTGGACCGCGTCTGCAGCAGGGGGCAGCCGTTCCTTCCTCTAATACCTGAATCAGGTTCGATCCAGCCAAAGCCCCAGAAGCCCCGCTTAAGAGCTGCCACCCCTGGGGAGCTCAGAACTGGCCAAGCTCTGACCTCTGCCTGCTCCGCCTGCCCCAAGACAACCCTGACAAGGATGGGGACACACTAGAACCCAAGGGGCCTTGAACACCAGAAGGAACCCGAGCTTCAGCCCCAGCTCAATGGGGACACGCGAAAGGAGTAAGCTGAGGAACGGCAGAAGCTTCAGGAAGCGGTGCCCGCAGTCATGCTAAGGGGCACGGAGCCTCCAGAAGGCAAGGAGGCCTGAGGCCAGGGCAGGTTTAGCAGCAGGGACAACATTATGGGGAATAAAAGCACAGGTGACGAGGACAAAGCCTGGACAGACTGTCGGGCTGATGGAGGGACAGGGAGGGTGCTCAGCTTCCCAAAGAACACAGCCTGACCGCCACCAGCAAGGTCACCCCATAGCCATGGTGCAGCCTTCAGGGACAGAGGCCTGGGCTTCATTCTTTCCCCACTAGACATCGTCCTGTGCCTCAGTTTCCCCATCCTCAAAACAGCTAAAATGAGATAAAACAGGAAGAGCTTAGCACTGCATCCCGCACAGATTAAGTCCCCAATTACACTCGTCCTTGTCACTGTTTCCGCATCATTCCACGTTGAAGGAGCCTATGGATAAATCACCCAGGCAATGACAGCAAGGGTGGGGAAGGGCTGGACAGAGGCCAGGCCCTCGGGCTCCGGTGGAATCACCATCACAGCTGGCTGATGAGCTCACCCACTGTCCTGCTCCAAGGATGCACAGTGAGCCCTCAAAGGCCAGCAGCTGGGACCAGGCTGGCATTTGAATATGAAAGGGCGAGAGACAAAAGGTCCTCTGGGGGTGGGCTGAGAGGGAGGTGGCTGTGCACAGCCAGGCTGGGTAGAGGCAACTCACAGACAGGCGTGGGCACGGGCACACACACACACATGCACACGTGTGCACACACGTATGAACACACATGCACACACATGAAGACATGTGCATGAACACACACGGACACACATGCATGCATGCACATGCATGCACGAACACACATGTATGAACCCACATGCACACACACGAACACACATGCATGCACACACAAACATGCATGCATGAGCACACATGCATGCCCATGCACGCGCACGAAGACACATGCATGCATGAACACACGTGCACATGCACACACATGAACACATGCATGCACACACAACCATGCATGCATGGACGCACATACACGCATATGAACACACGTGCATGCACAAATGTTCATACACAAACGCAGGCTTGCACACATATATAGAAAATGCACAGAGGCTGGAGCTCAGCGGCAGAGCACTTGCCTGGCCTGCAGCTGGACCCAGGTTTGATCCCCAGCACCACAATACACACAACTAAGTGGAGGGAAAACCACAACCAGATGAAAAAATAACATTGATTCTGTCTTTCTCTCCCACCCCTTTAAAAAATTTATATATATCTTCAGCTTACATCCCTGCCCTGCTTTCAAACTCTTAAATCTTGGGGCTGGAGCGGTGGCTCAGTGGTTACAGTGCTTGCCTGGCATGCATGAGGATCCAGGTTCAAACCCCAGCACCACGTACACAAAGAAGTGTCCGAGGAATGAAAGTCACATGAAACACTAAATAAAGATTGTGTCTCTCTTTCCCATTCTCTCACTGTCCCCTCTTTCTTAAAAAAAAGAAAAAATTCTCAAGTCTTCCTATTTTGCTCAGAGGATGCAGTACCTGGCTTCCTCTGGTTACCCCTCCACCCGCGTCTCCCTCACTGGGTGGATTTTCCACAGTGGTCCACTCAGCTCCTCAAGCACAGGTGACGCACGGTCCCCAGAGTCAGAGCCTTAGACCAGCAGGGCCCTCCCCAGCTGTGACCTCATCTTTCTTCAGCCCAGCTGAGGCCACCAAGCAGGACAGTTCTCAGGGTAGCCTCGGACCCACCCCCTTCTCCCCTCCGTTCTCATTTGCAGGTCTCAAGAATAACTGGAGAACGTTCTAGAGACGCAACATCTCGAGGGAAGAGGGACTGGCCAGAACAGCCCAAGATCTGTTCCTGCCCTTCCTGGGACAGCACATTCTCTGGAGCTTCGCTGGGTGAGTCACCTTCTCCCACCTTGAGAACCCAGGGCAGACCTCATTCCAGGCTCTTTCCGCTGCAGGGCAAATAGGGCACCTAGTGACCAAGACTCCAGGGGGCTGGAGCCGTGGCTCAGAGATGGAGCACTTGCCTGGCATGCATGAGGACCCAGGTTCAAGCCCCAGCACCACGTACCCAGCTAAGTGACGGAGAAACAAAACCCAGATGAAAAAATAAATAAAATCGACTGATTCCCTCTCTCCCTCTGTAGCTCTCTCCCTCTCTCTTAAAAAAGAAGAAAAGAAAAGAAAGGAAAACAAGGCTCCCTCCATCCTGGGCAGCTTTCCTGAGCCTCACACGGAGGCTAACTTACAATGGAGTCCAGGTTTCTGTTGCCCTTATCACGTCTCTCTAAGGACAAGCTGGTTTCATATGACTTCTTGTGTGCCAGGGTTTTGTCTCACCAGACTCATGCAAAGGAGTCTGGCACAGCCCAAGCCGGATGCAGTGGGTGAGGTGTCTGAAGTCCTCGCCAGGACCCAGCACACGGTGAACCTCTGCCACACTCTCCAGCCTCCCTCCCCAGCCTCTAACACTGGGCTTCCTGGCCCCACTTGGCTCTCGACCTGCAGCAGATCTCTCTTGCAGCACTTTGTCTCCATATCCCTCCCCACAGCCCTGCAGATTGTAGCCGTGTGTGTGTGTGTGTGTGTGTGTGTGTGTGTGTGTGAGTGTGTCCACGCATGCGCGTGTATGATCTGCTCCACTCCTAAGACCGTCAACTCCAACCGACTGGGTGAGGGTCCCTCTGCTCTGTGACCCTCTCTAAAGTGTGTCACCTGCCCTGTTGCTCTGTCGGGGCTCAGCGTGAGTTTGGGGATGGGTGACAGGAATCCAGGGATGCCTTGGGTTGAATCTATGCAAGAGTAGAGGGGGACCCGGGGGTGATAACCATGCCCTAGAGCAAGGTGGGCCACCTCTCGGTGGGCGCTGATCAGTCCAAAGCATACGGAAGGCAGCTAGGACTCAACCCAAGGCGTCACACCCCAGTGGCACTGTTGGCCACACATTTCAAATTCACCATGCATTGGCCTCGATTCCAGGGATTCCTCGATTCCTGCTGCATCTTCCAGGGCTGGAAAAGCAGCCACTCCTGGACCCGACAGGAGGGAACGAGATACAGGAGGAAGCCACGCTGTGATGAGATGTGTGGTGAGATAAAGACATGGCATCTCCACCCAGTGGCATCAAGACTGTCACGATCAGGGGACAGGGAGGAAGAGGCAGGGAGTCAAGGAAGCAGGAAGAAAAGAAGTTGGACTCGACAATTAAGTCTAGGAGGGCTGGAGCGGGGGCTCAGCGGCAGAGCACCTGCCTGGCATGCGGGAGGACCCGGGTTCAAACCCCAGCACCACGTACACAACACAGTGGAGGAAAAACAAAAAACAGGAGGAAAAATACATAAAATTGATCCTCTCTCTCTCTCTCTCTCTCTTTCTAAGAAAAAAATAAACAGTCTGGGATAGAACCGGGCATGATTTTCGGCCATGAACTGACCAGAGGGAAACAGATGAGAGAAGGAAGTGCAGAGGGGATTGTATTAAGCAGACAATGATCCTGGGCCAAGGAGAATCTTTGACCCAAGCTTAAACTACGCCTTGGGCCCCCAGCTACCTATGACCAGGAAGTGGACTCTAAAAACCAGGACATCCAAGAAGGGCTCAGCTCGCTACCCCATACCAGATGTGGCCGTGCAGGAAATGAGGCATGGAGGGAATATGGACAGGGCAGAGCCAGGCTGGGCCACCAGGCTCACGTCCCAGCCGCCAGGGAGGGGACGCTTCTCAAAGCCCTGCCTCGTGAGATCAGGCTACGCGACCGGGTGGCTGCCACCCTCTCCTGTTCTGAATGGGAGCTTCTTGTAGTCAGCTGTTTCGCTGCTGCCACCAAAAGAACTGACAAGAACAGTTGGGGACGGGGAAGGTTTATCTGGGGGCTCGCGGTTTCCAAGGTCTCAGTCCACAAATGGCCAATTCCATCGCTCTGGGTCCAAGATGAGGCAGACATCGTGGTGGAAAGGTGTGGAGGAAGAAAGCCACTCAGGACGTGATGATCGGAAGGCAGAGACTCCGCTCACCAGGGCCACAACGTGTACCCCAGAGGCACATCCCCAAGGACCCTCCTTCTCCAGCCACCGCTGCTGCCTACAGCCACCCCCAGGGCTCCCTAACTGGGCTTAGCACGCTGGTTAGCTTACGGCTCTCGTAACCCGGTCGATTCACTCTGAATGTTCTAGGATCGTCTCGCGCATGGGCTTGGGAAGGACACCTCATGTTCACACCATAACAGAGCTGTACTGAGGTTCGTTCCCCCGTGTGTGTGCGTGCGTGTGCAAGGGCCAACAAACACTCTCCCACCACTCTCGGGTGGCCCCGCGGCATTTCAGACTCAAACGTCAACTTCCACACTGCCTGCTCCTCAACACTGATGCCACCTGTCCTAGACGGTTCTGCTGGTCACTCGAGATCCATTTCTGTATCAGCAAGGGAGAGCTAGCTGCTGTAACAAACATCCCCACACCTCACTTCTGCCGGCGCTCACTTTAGATCCATTTCTGTATCAGCAAGGGAGAGCTAGCTGCTGTAACAAACATCCCCACACCTCACTTCTGCCGGCGCTCACATTAGATCCATTTCTGTATCAGCAAGGGAGAGCTAGCTGCTGTAACAAACATCCCCCACTCAGCGGCTCCTCATGGCCAAGGTCTGTCTCACACTCTTGCCATAGTTCAAGGAGTGCTGGCCAAGGAGCTTGACTGCATGTGGCCACTTAGAAACCAACGTTCCGTCCATCTCGGGGACCAGCGTCTTTGCTCGGTGGCCTTGGTACTTCCCTGGCATGGTCAAGCCAGTGAGTGTAGGCAGAATTCATCCAGGAAGAGGAGGACATCCTCTGGGACATACCTGGAGTCACAGGTGAGATTTCTGCTCGCAGTCCAGGGCCCAGAACTTGGGCACTAACTGCACATTGGCCTGGGAGATGTGCCTGTCAGCGTTCCTGTGAAGGGTTCCAAGTTTAGGGTTCCAAGATTAGGGTTTTGAGTTTAGGGTTCTAAGTTTAGGGTTTCGAGTTTAGGGTTTTGAGTTTAGGGTTCCGAGTTTAGGGTTTCGAGTTTAGGGTTCCGAGTTTAGGGTTCCGAGTTTAGGGTTTTGAGTTTAGGGTTCC
>PVKS010041729.1:0-15827 GCA_004027875.1 Aplodontia rufa
GAGACAAAGTCTCGCTAAGATGCTTAGGGCCTCAGGAGGTTGCGGAGGCTGGCTTTGAACCTGCGATCCTCCTGCCTCAGCCTCCCGAGCTGCCGGGATTACAGGCGAGTGCACCACTGCGCTGGCTCCACTCTGGGTTTTCTTTGGTTTTAATTCATCAATCAATTCATATTTATCACACAAAAATTAAAAGAACACCGATGTGCCAAGTGAAATTTTAAACATCCCTCGCAGTCTTAGCATCCTTAAAATAACGTCAGGTTTTTCTGTCCCATGTCCTTCCGGTCTCTTCTTCTTACGAGGTTATACTTTATGAGAAACGGGATTATGCTACATATAGCTTCTCCTCTGTGACTGACTTTATTCATTTCATTCTTAAAACATCTTTCAAGACCCTAAACACGTGCTGATACCGCCTTTTTCACGGCTTCGAAGCATTCCATCCCGTGGTCACGCGGGACTGATGTGACTGGCCCCTGATTGACAGCCTGTGTGTGTCCCTGTGGTTGAGGCTCTGACACTGACATGAGTCTCACGCCGTCACGAGTGTCACCGTGGAGAGTCATGCAGCTCCCCGTTCTTTTTGATTTCAGGATGCTTTGTCGTGACGATCCTTAGTGACGTGGGGGAAGGAGGGAGCTCCTCTAGGTCCTTGGTGGCTTTGCGCTGTGATTCATGCTTCTTGGCAGGGTTGGCTGATGGAGAGTGGCCCATCGGTCGCCCACACGCGGTTGCCAGTGCTGACTCACCCGGTGTGAGTGGAGCAGGAGACAGACGGGCGTTCAGCAGCCACGTCGTGACACTCTGTCCCCCGGTCACTTCCGTGACCCACAAGACCTGCGCTGCTCGCGGGACAGAACTTTCCTGAGCACCAGGGGTGCGTCAGGCAGGGAGCTCGGCGTGGGACGTGTGCAGATCCTCGGAGGCAGCTCTGTCGTGAAGCTCTCACTCGCGTGGGTGCTTTTTCCTCCCGGTGCTCAGGTGCAATCCCTCTCCGTCTGGATCTGAGTCTTGGTAGGGGACAGACCTGGGAAAGGACACTGGCAACCCGTTTGCAGTCTTTGTGTCCGGTTTTACATTATATTGATAAAATTTGCTGTCCTTAGGTTTTGGTCACTTTAACCAAGATACCCAGCAACACCTTAGAGAAGGGAAAGTTTGCCTGGGGCTCAGGGTTTCAGACGTCTCAGGCCACAGACGGTCGTCTCCGTTGCTCTCGGCCCCAGGAGAGGTGGCGCCTCACCGCCCAAGGAGGAGCTGCTCAGCTCACGGTGGGGTCGGGAGCAGGGAGAGTGGGGAAGGGGCCGCAGGGCAGGTGCACCCCGCCAGGGACCCTCCTCCAGCCGCCCAGGTAACCCAGTCGTCGTGGCAGCTCTCACAGTCCCACCGTTCACCTCTCAACCGTCCTGCACTAACAGGACGGCTGGGCAGGGGACGTCTCGTGTGCAATCCGTGACCAAATTCAGCGACCACTTGCGGAAAACGCATCCTTACGTCGTGAGCGACTTACTGAGCAGTGGCTGTAGCTGTCATTTACGTCGTTATCATGCTGATCTGTGGACAGCTGAGTCATCTATCTACGCAACAGACGAAGGAAGAACTAATTATCTCCAAACCCGACCAGGCTTAGGAGGAGGCTGGCGAAGCCGGGGTGAGAAGATGCTGACTGTTGATCGTTAGTGTGGATTTAATGAGTCACCAGGTGTTAATCACCATCCAAGAGCACCCTGTACCTTCTTTCCACAGCCTCCAGAGGATGACAGCGAGAACTGTACTTATACTACTTGGAAGGTGGCGGATGCAAGCTTTCTCGTCAGGAGGTGGCCCCCTTTCCTAGTGAGAGATGTTTTTTCTTGTGTCAAATAATCTTGATAGCAGTCTAGAAGGGGAGGGGGAATCCATTTCTTTCAATACACTGCTGGCTAAACACATTTGAGGACTGCCATGTGATACAATGTGGAATACAACACAGCCAGTAAGAATAAGGCAGATCTTCACAGCGTGGTATCCAAGAGATGCAAAGTGGGAGAAAGGCTGGATTGTCACTAGGATCTGATCTGATGTATGAAAAGAGGAAGGAGGGAAAGAAGGAAGAAAGAAGGATGGAGAGGAGGAATGAACAAAAGGAGAAAAACAGGAAGGGAGGAATAAAGGAGAGAATGAAAGACAAAGAAGGAAGGAAGGAAAGGAAAGAAATCAGAGGGGCTGAAGTGGTGGCTCAGTGGTTACGGCGCTTGCCTGGCATGCGCAAGGACGTGAGTTTGAACCCCAGCACCGCGCACACAGCAAAGTGTCACAGCAATGAAAGTCATATGAAAAAAAAACTAATAAAATTAATTCTTTCTCTTTCTCACTCTTTTTCTCTCTTTAAAAAAAAGAGAATAAAGAAAAAAGTCATTTCCTTATAAAATCAGGTGTTTTTCTGTATAGATTTGCAGATTGGTCCCAAAACCCTGAGGCATAATTCAGATTTTTACTGCAGGTAAACAGGAATAGACCTTACCTTGTTCTGTACGGAAAGATTACTCCAAATTTTTTCTTTGACACTTTCTTTGGACTTTCAGTGTCCAGAACTGGGTTCATCAGATTCTCTGGTTCAACATTCATCCTCATCATCGACCTTTCACGAGCCCTCTTTCTGTGAACCTACTGTCTGATCCGACAACTAAAATTCGCACAACTTATATTTGCCTGTGTCTGCCCTGCCTGCAGGAGGCCCAGCACTATCCTGAGCCTTGTTTTTCTCAGCCCCCTATTTTATTTGAAGTTCCGTCACTTCTGTGTGTATTATTTTTTATTTTTGGTACTGGAGATTGAACAGGGGTGATTAACCACTGTGCAGCATCCCCAGCCCTTTTTATTTTTTATTTTGAGACAGGGATTTGCGGAGTTGCTTATGGTCTTGCTCAGTTGGTGAGGCTGGCCTTGAAATTGCGATCCTCCTGCCTCAGCCTCCCAAGCTGCTGGGACGACAGGCATGCCACTGTGCCCAGCTGTATGTGTTCATCTTCTTCTTGTTCTTCTTCCTCTCCTCCTCCTCTTCTTCTTCTTCCCCTCCTCCTCTTTTTCTTCTTCTTCTTCATCCTCCTCCTCCTCCTGTTTCTCCTCCTCTCCTCCTCCTCCTCCTCTTCCTCCTCCTCCTCCTCTTCTTCTTCTTTAAAGAAGGAGGGAGAGTGAGAGAGAGGATCAATTTTATTTAGTTTTCATGGGACCTTCCTTCCTCCGACCCTGTATCGGGTACGTGGTGCTGGGTTTCCATCCCGCGTCCTCGCACATGCCGGCCAGTGCTGTGGCTGCGGTCCACCGTGCCCAGCTGGGACATCTCTGCTTTATCTCACCACAGAGCTTTAGGCTTTGGCAACTGCTGACCTCTGGCCATCCATAGTCCTCCTCAGAGTGCATTTCTTCTTCCCCTGCCCGCACGGCCTCACCCACTGTGGTCCCCCTGGGCTTTCACTCTGGGCAGAGGGACAGTCGCACTGGACTTCTGGGGGTTAAGGATTGGGATGAACCCTCTAGGTCCTCTAGCTAAGAGCCTCTCCTCTTCCCCGCTTCTGCACAGAACCGAGGCTGGTTCTGGGCTCTTCCCCCAGCTTTGTGAACGGATCCTGCTGTGTTGACTGGTGAGCGAGCGGCCGTCCCCGGGTCAGGTGCAGTCCTAGGCTTGCCTGCTTGGGCTGTGGGGGAGGACAAAGTCCTCAGCCTCTAGCTGGACACGAGTAAGGAAGCCTGTGGTCTTGATGGCTTTTGTGGTTGACTTCCGACCGTGAGAGGAACCCGCTTCAGGATGGGAACAGCTAAGGAAGATAGAATGGGCTGTGAAGGACGTTGTAGGCTGGGTGATCATTCTGTGCTAGAACCTCACCTGGCCCTTGGGTTCCCACTTGCACAGATAATAAGTGGCATTTTTTTTTAAAGAGAGAAGGACATAGAGGGAGAGAGAGAATCAATTTTATTTAGTTTTTCATGTGGCTTTCGTTGCTCCGACACTTCATTGTGTGTGTGGTGCTGGGATTTGAACTCAGGTCCCTGTGCATGCCAGGCAAGCGCTGTAACTGCTGAGCCACGCTCCAGCCCCAAGTATCATTATCTTTAAATCCAGTTTGAGTCAGGGTTTTCAATTATTTGCACGCCGTGAAAGTGTACATGTGTGTCCACCTATAAATTCCTTATTCTCCTGACTGATTTTGGCTGCAAGTCCTAGGAAACGTAGCAATCGGTGGCTTACAAATGGTTCCCCTCCTATAACAAGAAGCCCGAAGGGAGGCAACGCTATTCTTCCCTAATTTTGCTGATTTTGCTTCAGACTTTGTCTTGTTGCCTCATGGTTGCAAGATGGCTGCAGCATCTCCTGAGTATCATTTCCATGCTCACACACATTGCCCGAGACGGAGCTTATTGCTGTCAAAATAAATTAAAATTTCTGTCCATGAAAAGAACGAGGCAAGTGGTTTTGGGGGGTAACCATTAAAGGGTGCCACAGATGTGTGGACCATTTCTAGAAGGATAGTAAAAAATGGAGAATAGTGGTGACCTGTGTTCATAGGTTTCAGGTCCTGGAATAGCTTTATTTTTCACTGCATGAATTCTGTGCTGGCTAATTTAATTTTTTCAGTGGCAATTACAGCATAATGCTAATAATAATTATGGTAATAATAAATTTTAAAATTAAAATGACAGACCTTTAATAAAGAAGAGATTTGGTGGCTGGAGGGGTGGCTCAGTGGTTATGGTGCTTGCCTGGCACGCACAAGGACACGGGTTTCGGTTCATTTCTACTTTTTAAAATTGTGGCAGAGCAGTGTTCTCTCTCACGAACATAAAACAATGAGGGAGATTTTATCTGAGAAAATGTTTATGTCCCCCCCAAAAACTGGGCGACTACGGCTCTACCTTGATTCCGAGAATGATGGAGATCGATTTATAGCAGGTTGCGTGTTAAGACGTTAGGGGATGGGGTGACTGGGGGCGTTGTGACCTGGTAGAACACACAGTGTGGCGGGGGGCGTCCGTGAGGGGCCCCAGGGATCCTCATCTGCTGGTTTTCAATACCCGCGCTCTGTGGGCACCGCACTTACCGATTCTCCAATGAATCTCAGGGCTCTGCTTCTGAGGTCAGGCTGCGGAGAAGCCAACTGCCATGTCCTGAGCCAGTCCTGAGCAGGGGACGTGTGACCATGCACAGAGCCTTACGAGCAATGGTGTCAGCGAGCCGAGATGCCCTCGTTGGACTTTCGGTGAGGACAGGGTGTTCCATGGCTTAATCGAAATCTCATGGGGGTCCTGGCACCAGCGGCCCCGGAGAAGCTGAACCCAGAGTCCCGATCTACAGAAACCCGGAGATAATAAATGGGTGCTGTTCCAAGCCACTAGGTTTTGGGGTGATTTTTGTTTGCAGTGGTAGGTAATTAATGCATGTGGAATACGTGATTGCTGGTGTTATTATTCCTGTCACTACCTGGATCTCCTCCTTCCCTCTCAACCCCGGGTTTAGCAGAGCTGGGGGACGCATTCCGCACTGCAGAGGTGGGGGCGGGCACCTGCCCAGAGCCCACTCCCATTTCCTGCTGTGACCCTCACGGCCACTCTATGACCGAGGACAATACTGGTCCCTTCTTTACTGCCTTGGAAAGCAAAGGTTGGAGGTGAAAAAGACTTAAGGTAACCGGGGCTGGTATGGCAAGCCCCTAGGATTTGGGTCCAGGCAGCCAGGTTCCAGCATCCCATATTTTTATTTTATTTTGTTGGTACCACAGATTGAACCCAGAGGTGCTTAACCCCTGAACCACATCCCAGCCCTTTTTTATTTTTATATTTTGAGGCAGAGGTCTCCCTGAGCTGCTTGGGGCCTCACTAAATTGCTGAGGCTGGCTTTGAACTGCGATCCTCCGGCCTCAGCCTCCCGAGCCGCTGGGATCATAGGTGTGCACCACCTCTCCCATCCCACGGCACCGTTCTCAGGCCTTGAGCCTTGGCCGACGATAGATCAGGTGTCCACTTGTCTCCTCTGCCCGCTTCCTGCCTCTTCTCCCGCCAACCCTCTCCACCTCCCGTCTAGACTGCTCCCAGTTCCAGGCTGACTTCCTTATCGAGAAGCGAGAGCAGACCCTCAGCTGAGACCATGCGGGCCTCGCCTTCAGCCTCCTTCCCTTGCCCTCTTCTTTCCTCTTTGCTCCATGAGTTTTTGTCCTTTGGGTAAACAGTCGCATACAGGGCTTCTTCCTGCTCCCCTCACCTGGTCTCAAGCACCAAAAGCTAATTTATGTTGAAGGATGAGCGAAACAGCAAAAGTGACGAAGCCAACCCCGCAGGTGGGGAGCAGGAGAGGCTGCCTCCGGTCTCAGACCTACAGTGAGTTTTGGTTCTGCGGCTCCTCGGCTGTGAGATCCTGGCTGTGTGACTTCTCGGAGAGAGGGAGAGAATCCTTTTTATTTATTTTTTCCCATCTGGCCTTTGTTCGTCCAACACTTAGTTGTGCACGTGGTGCTGGGATTTGAACCTGGGTCCTCGCTCATGCCAGGCAGTGCTCCAACTGCTGAGCCACTGCTCCAGCCCAGGTCTCTGCTTTCTTATCTCTAAAATGGGAACAAGAACTCTCACCTGGGAGGATTCAGTGAGATACGTGATCGTAGGACAGCGCCTGACACGGCGTCTTCACTGCATTTATTGTGATTACGTGTTGTAGATGACATCGTACATCAGGGTGTCCACTGAGACCCTCAGTGGCCTCTTCTCATTCGGAACTTCTTCAGGGAAACTGTGTCCATCCGTAGCCCCCTCCCCTGGGAAATCCTGGAGAAGGACGACTCTGTGATAGGCCTAGGTGCGTCTCCTCTTTCCCTGTGTCACCGTGTAAAAGGCTGGGACCAGGCAGACGTCGAAGGGCAAAGTCCATGCAGTCAGAGAAACTGGTTTTGAACTCCAGGTCTTCGGCTTGTTAACCAAGCGCCCAGGCTCCTTGCTCAGCCGGGGACCATAATGACCCCAGCCAGTGCATTGTGGTGAAGGTTAGATCCTCGCCAGAGTCTTGGACCAAGAATTCTCACTCTTGGCACCTTTTCCTCCCTTGATGGTCCTGCTCTGTGCCGTCACCCGGTGCCCTCCTCGCCGGCTCTCAGCAGCTGGCAGGAAATGTTTGCGGAAGAAGTTTTCTTTCTGCTTTTAACAGCCTCTAGGCTCCAGCCTCCCTAAGCAAGAACCTTGTCAACCGGGACTCTGGGCCGCTGATTTATATTCCAGTCAGACAGAGGGGATCACAAGGCGGAAAGAAAGAGCCAAGGTGTCCGCGCCAACTCCAGCCCCTCTCACGAGGCGCGCGCGTCTCCAGCCACGGCTGGATGCCAAGGGCTTCCTTCCAGGTCTGTAGTGTTTGACCTCCTGTCTTGGACCCTATGGATTCTCTGCACGTCTTGTGGGTTTTCTGAAAGCAAAAGGAACAATTCCACACTCCTGCAATTTCATATGAGAAAGGCGCTTGTTCCGTAGAAAGGGCAGCGTCTCGGGGAGGATGGGGTCCAAGCTCAGGGTGGCTTCAGGAGGTTGCTCCACGCTCTCGGTAAAGGGGCGTAATTGTGAAGCACACCAAGAATAAGTGGAAATATCCGCTGCTCAGAATTCTGGCATTTTAAATCCAGTTTTTTTTTTTTCTTGAGAGAGGGACAGTGAGAGAGAAAGAGAAAGAGAATCAGTTTTATTTAGTTTTGCACGTGGCTTTCATTGCTCAGAGACCTCATTGCGTACGTGGTGCTGGGGTTTGAACTCGCGTCCTTGCGCTTGCCAGGCAAGCACCGTAAGCGCTGAGCCACCGCTCCAGCCCCCGGAGAGGCATTTTAGATGGAACTTTAAAAACCGGTGGCACAGAAAATGCAAGTACGTGTCTCTCAATGTCCATTCTCCTCCTCCTCCACAGACACGGAATCTCTAAATATCATAATTGTTATTATGACTATTTTAGTAGTGGGAATTGAACCCAGAGGTGCTTAACCATTGAGCTACATCCCCAGAACTTTTTAAAGAGAGAGAGGAGAGGAACAGTTGAGAGAGAGAGAGAGAGAGAATCAGTTTTATTGGGGTTTTCACGTGGCTTTCATTGCTCTGACACTTTGTTGTGTACGTGGTGCTGGGGTTTGAACCTGTGTCTTCGTGCCTGCCAGGCAAGCACTGTAACTGCTGAGCCACTGCTACAGCCCCGCCCCCAGACGTTTAAAAAAATTTATTATTATTATTTTTATTTTGGGACAGTGTCTCGCTAAGTTGCTGAGGCCGGCCTTGAACTTGCGATCCTCCTGCCTCAGCCTCCCCAGGTGCTGGGGTTACGGGCATGCACCACCCTGCTTGGCTGGAACCTCTGATTTGCGGCTGGGTCCTTTGTCCCCAGAACCCAGTTCTGCAGTTCCGTGGAACAGTACTTGCCACCATGGCCACTTACTCCCCTGCCGATGGCACACGCCCTTATGCAACGTGACTTTGTACCTCCTCCTTCTAGAGGTGCAAGCTGTTTCTTCGTGCTTGCGTCTAGGCTGGTCTTGTGGCTGGCGTTGACCAGCGTGGTGACCTGGAGGTGACAATGTGTCCATTCTGAGCCTAACCCTAGGGAGACCTTGCAAACGTCCACGCAGTGTCTGGGAACCCTGGCCAGCCACCATGTGGACAAGCCAGAGCTGGGCCTCTGGAGGACAGGAGCCCAAATGACAAGGGACCAAGTGTCCCCTCAGAGGGCTCCTGGAGCAGCCGGGACCCAAACACCCAGGCAGTGAACCACTGAGATGAGATGGGTTTAGCGATAGCACAAAGCTGCTCGGCCCGAAGAGCTAACTGACAGAGCCAGGTGCTAAGAACAGGGTTACTGCTCTATGCTACTGAGTTGTAGAGAGAGAGGGACGGTGAGAGGGAGAGAAAGGAAAAATCAATTTTGTTTAGTTTTTCATGTGGCTTTTATTGCTTGGACACTTTGTTGTGTACATGGTACTGGGGTTCGAACCTGCATCCTTGCACACGCCAGGCAAGCGCTGTAACTGCTGAGCCACTGCTCCAGCCCCTACGTTACTAAGTTTTGAGGCGGTGGTTTGTGACACAGTAAAATTCGGGCAAATGACCATGCAAGTGAGAATCTTTGTGGCCAAGTTTCTATAAACAAGCGTGTGTGTTTGTGTGTGCGTGTGTGTGTGTATGTGGGGGGGGGAAGAGGGGCAGGGATGGATTTTGGGGATGTTTTCTTACAAGGAGCAGGTAGAGTCTTTTTTCAATTTTTTCCCCTTCCTACCAGTTAGGACGAGAATGCAATGGCTGGAGCTCTGGAAGCCATCCTGCCCCATGAAGAGAATTTAGGAGTGGAAGACTTCCATTGCAGAACAATACGCTAAGGGGATCAAATTCCTTTTAGGCCAGGGATTGCTTTTTTAATCTTATACTGACACCTTTAAATTTATTAAGAGCAAACAAACTTTAATCTTGTTTAGGTTACTGCTGTTTTGAGTCTTGCAGTTGTCCATAGCTGAACCTTATCCAAAATCACCAAGATGATCGGGATGTAGATCAGCAGGTGCATCCATTAGCTCTGTAGCACTGCGACAAAATGCTTGAGGAAAGCAACAGAGAGGAGGAGAGGTTCATCGGGGCTCGTGACTTCAGAGGGTTCAGTAGGTCTGTGGGGAGGCAGAAAATCACAGTGGAGAGACTGAGGTGGCACCTCACAGTGCTTGGGAAGGAGAGAGATAGAGATGGAGATAGAGATAGAGATAGAGAGGAGAGAGAGAGAGAGAGAGAGAGAGAGAGAGAGACTATATGCAGTCCTGTGAATGAGGAAAAGAAATGTTTTTGTTGTAAGCAAGATTTAGGGGGATGTTTGTTATGCAGCTCAACTGTAGTTGTATCTGACTGAGACAGATCGGCACTCTACAAAGTTTAGCCCATGGTGTTCCCAATTCTATCATTTCCATGGGCAATCACATGGAATAATCCAGTGCTGCCCATACATTACCCGCAGTTTCCCTCTCTCTCTCTCTCTCTGTCTCTCTCTTCCTATGTAACTCCTCTTTCTGGGACCATGGTGGGTGGTGAAGGTGCGAGAAATCAAGCTAAACCGCAAAGGCACATATTGGACCTCTGCTTGCATTGCTTCCTCTGAAACCCTTGGTGAGAGCGAGTCACATGGCCAACCCTGGCGTGAAAGAGTCAGGAAGTGCATTCCACCCACGGCGGCGGGATTGGGAAGGCGCGGAGAGTCTCATGACGGTAGGGGAGAGGGTAGAGGTCTGCAGCAACAATCCACGCTGCGTAGCTCCTGAGGAAATGGAGCCAGGCTGTTCACACATGTGCACCATTCCTTCAAGAAACCACTGATATTTCTCGTTAGATTTATTGAAGGTGCCGTGTTTCCTTTTGTTTAACATTGTACTTAAAAATGACATTTGCACACATGGCAAAAAGTTCAAAAAAGTAAAACCAGAGGATTTATCGGTGAAAATAATGAGGGTCCTGTTTTCTTTCACTGAGACCAATATTGACTCCCCTCCTCCCCACTGGGATGTTCTGCGTGCGCACAACCAAATGTTTGCATCCGCTTTTGAAGAAGCCAAGCCGTTGTGGTAGCACGTGTATTATTATAGCAGGATCTGTGTAGGATAGCAGGGTAAATGATCGTACTGTCTCCTTCCTCGGCACCTTCCTCTCTTCTATTTAACAGCGTATTTAGGAGTAGCTCACCTTCCTTTCAGCCAGGCCTGTTTCACGGTGTTTATTGGCCGTGTCGCTTTCCACCGTGCGGCTGTGCCGGGATTTGTGCACCCAGCACCACACTGAAAGACATTTGGAGACTTTTATTTGTTTGCTACTGTGACCAAGGATTCATTAAATATCCTGCTATGTTTACTTTTATGCCCATGAAACTTACATCAGCATGGTAAATTTCTTCAACAAAAAAATGGCTCGGTCAAGGGATTCACGTCCCCCTAATTTGATAGACATTGGCTGTTTCTAAAAAGCAGGAATCCTTCCAGGAGGTCTGCAGACGTTTATCTGTTCCTCCCGTTCCCTGTGCTTCTGCCTCTATGGTGTTATTTGGGGACGGAGAGAATGGAATAAAGTAGCTAAAAACTTATTCCTATAGCTCCCTGGGGCAACCTCGAGTAGCATCTTTTGAATTTCGTCACGTAGTCCCCAGTTTGAGCACAAGTCTTGGGACTGCTTGGCCACCCGAATCGTCCCTTTAATGAGCACACTGGAGGAGCTTTGAACGACGCTTTCACAAACGCTGCGCACAGCAAGCCGGGTGGTTTATATCCCTAGGAGATCCCAGCAAAAAAGATGCACACAATACCCTCTCATTTGGTCCGCTTTCCCCGGAGCACGTACATATTTAGGGCAAATAGAACAGAGTTGTGATTTACAATCTCTATAACAATTTTAAACAGCCTCATAGGACATTTGATCATGGAATTTCTGGAAATAGTGTTGGCAAGAGTTCTCCGCATTCCTTCTAAACGGCCTCTAACTTCAGTGCAACCCCAAACATGGATTCCGCCCCCCGCTAATAACAATCTTATTAATGAAAGAATGATTTTCCTTACTGAGCCTCAGCAGCTGTGTTCCGGGTGCCTTTGTTCAATAAAGGTAGAAATAATAACTGTCAGTAGGAGAAAATGAGCTCAGGGTCCCGGGAGAAGTGGTGGAAACAAATCTTTTATTAAATCATATCAAATTGTGTTTCTTGTTGACTTTTTTTATTTTTGTAAGTCACGGTTGTGTCTGCTGGGTTTGTAAACCTTGTCTCGCATTTGTCAAAAAAAAAAAACCCAAGCAAACTAGGAGGGAGGCTTGGTGATTCTGAGATTAAATGCTGCGTGATCAATCAGGGCGGTAAATCTGACATAATTAACTGCAGTAGTGACATCTCCGAGTCTGTTTCTCTTTTCACCCCTGCTGAATATGGGCTCAGGTGGAAAAAGCACACGAGGAGGTGAAGGAGACGCTTGGAGGTTTCACTGCCCAAGTCCGTGACCCGTCTTTGGATAATAGCACCCCTGTTTTCCTCTGAGGATTTGCCCTTCCCTGCTCCTGGGCGGGTGGCCCGGGGGTTGGATCTAGTCCCAGAATCAGGGGAGGACAAGCTGTGCAGACTCGGCCAGTCTGAGCCAAGGAGAATGCTGGGACTTGAATTATAACTATTGGGAAAAAGATTTTATCTCTCTTTCTTTCTTGGAGGGGAGGGTGGCACCAGGGATTGAACCCAGGGGCGCTTAACCACTGAGCCACATCCCCAGCCCTTTTTATATTTTATTTTGAGACAGGGTCTTGCTAAGTTGCTTAGGACTTCACTAAGTGACTGAGGTTGGCCTTGAACTTGTGATCCTCCTGCCTCAGCCTCCAGCGTCCTTGGGATTACAGGCGTGTGCCGCTGCATCCAGCAAGACTTTACCTATTTTTATTGGAACTTCTGAAAGAACAATAAATAAACCTGCTTTTGGTTATCTTTCCTCTCCACAGAGAGAGAGCATCCTCAAAGGAGGGGAAAGTAGAAGAAAACAGATGTGAAATGATGGAAACAGATTCCCGATGATGTCTCTTGGGCAGATGAGTCTCGTCATGACCACAGTCTAACCCTCAACTTGGCAATATGACTAATTTTAGTTTTTTAGCTTAAATCAGGTTGACTTGGGTTTCTGTCATTTGCCTTCCAAAGAGTCCTGAACAATTGTGTTTTCCAACTTTCAGTGACATCTCCTGAGCGTGGTCAGAACCTGCAACACCCACATCCGTACTAAGAGAATGGCACCAGCCCGCGTCCCTCCTGGTTCGGTGGCCACCACTGTGCCATGAACTGTATCAGGCTGGAGTGGTCGCGCTGGTCCACAGAGCATCAGAGCGACCTGGGCCAGCAGATCCCCGCCTTCCCAAGAGTTCTCATTGCTGAAGTTAGCCGTGGTGCTTACCCGTGCTGTGCCCTGCCCTCCGCGCCCCGGGAGCTCGGTGACCCCTAACTTCTGTGACAGACACCGTGCAGCTGAGATTTCCAGGCAGAGAGCTACGGAGAACTTCTTGCTTCCGTCTCTGAGATTTCCGGTCCACTTAGAGCCATTTTCTTGACCTCCTTGAATTAGGTGCTGAGCTCACTTGTGGGGAAGAGATGGCGTAGACAAGGACAGGGGCCAACGTCACAGGGCACCCACTTGGTTTACGCATTCTTCCAGCCTCCTGTGCTTCCCATTAGGCTCCGCGCGCTTTAAGGCTGGGCGCTGTAAGTGCCTATGAAGCAGCGCCTAATTTAACCCTTATAAAGACAGAAAAGAGGTGCTCCTGACTCCATGGGACCATGGGCCTCAGGGCTGGAGTGGTGGCTCAGCAGTTGGAGCACTTGCCTGGCATGTGTGAGGACCTGGGTTCGAACCCCAGCACCACACACACAACTAAGTGTCGGAGAAACAAAGGCCAGATGAAAAAATAAATAAAATTGATTCTCTCTTTCCCTCCTCTCACTCTCACTAAAAAATAAAATAAAATAAAATTACTCTTGTTAGAGGCTGGAGCGGTGGCTCAGCGTTTATGGCGCTTGCCTGGCATGTTCAAGGACACGGGTTCGAACCCCAGCACCACGGACGCAATAAAGTCTTGGAACAACGAAAGCCAAGTAAAAAACTAAATAAAGTTGATTTTATCTTTGTCTCTAACTACCTGTCTCTCTCTTAAAAAAGAAAAAAAGTGAGACTCAGAGAGGCCGAGTGATCTCCCCAGTACCAGCCGATGAGGCGCCCGCAGAGGCAAACGTCCCTTCAGGTTCGAGTCCAGCGGTGCTCCTTTGGCCCCCGCAGTTCATGTTTTATTGCTGCTCTGTGCCTTTCTTACCTGGGAGCTTTCTGAGTTCACGTACCCTGTGTATCTTTGGATTACCAATCCCCACTCTAGAGCCTGTGCCAAGGGGGTTTCAAAAACTGTTTCCTGAACAGAGGAATCTTGACAACAACTTTGTATCTATTTTCTTCCCAAGATAAAGATAAAATCAACTTTATTATACATGAGCCAATTTTGGCTTGGAAAGGTTCAAACAAATTACCTAAGGTCAGGAACTAGTGCTCATGAAATACAATGCTGAAACTTTCTCCTTCAATTGAGAGCTACTTGTCTACATTTCAAGATGGGTTGACTATAACGAAATGCCCGAGGCAACTAACTTTACCAAGAGAAAAAAGTTTATTGAGCTCATGGCTTTGGAGGTTCAAGTTCAAACAGCGTAGGAGGCTTGGCAAGGTCTGCCTCATGGCATGAGTGGCAGTGGTTGGAGCATGATTTTGAGTGTTAATACACATTCCTGGAACCACAGCGGAAAGAGAGGGGACGGGGCAGGGTCTCAGGTCCTCTTTGATGACACACCCATAATGACCTCAGACCTCCCACAAGGCCCCACTTCCTCAAGGTCCACAGCACCTCTCAACAGTGGCACCCCAAGGACCAAGATTTTAACACACGGGCCTTTAGGTGACATTTAATATCCAAACTATAGCAATAGGTCATATGGAAAAAAGAAAATAATTTGACACATTTCTTTTTTGTTTGAAGAGAGAAGGACAGAGAGAGAGAGAGAGAAAACCAGAATCAATTTTATTGAGTTTTTCACGTGGCTTTCGTTGCTCTGACACTTAGCTGTGTACGTGGTGCTGGGGTTTGAACCCGTGTACTCACACATGCCGGGCAAGCGCCATAACCGCCAAGCCACTGCTCCAGCCTTCACATTTCTTAATGAAGGCCGTGTTAGGCTGGGTTTCCATGCAGAAAGCAGCGAGAGATTTTTATGAGAGCTGCGGCTGTTACTGCGTCTGCGTTGGGCTCCTTGTGACTCGCAAGCGGGCAGAATGTTGTTTAATGGCGCTGGTCCAAGCTCAGACGGAAACGACTCCAGTGGGGAAATCTTTTATGGAAAATGAAGTGATCGTTTTCGGGATCTGAGCTGTGAATTTCCACTCCTCTGCTCGCTTGAGCCCTCATCTATGTGGTGGACACTTTGATGTGGCGTCCTGGTGACTTTGCCCAGTGTGAGGACAGCATCATGAAGGCTAAGGAGCCTGACATGTGGGGACATCAGCAGCAGCTACATCTCTGCTAGATGGACCTGGCATCTCTAAAGGGCAGCTCGTGGAAACACAGGTCCTAGGGTACTTAATGCCAAGCCCAGGATCGGAGGTGGCTCTCTGCATTTGAAAGCTCTGACATTCTCTTAAGCTTATGGTGAGTTTTCTCATCATCTTTCCTTCTGATGCAAAGATGAGGTACAGAAGCCAGGAAAGAAAGAACAAGAAGCAATTTCCAAAGTCTTCAGGGTCCCTGGGTTGACTTCTGAACTAAGCCACCCTGCTGTCATCCCCCAGGCTGCTTCTCTGTGGGAAGAGTCACTGGCAGAGTAAGAAGTTTCCTGAAAGTTAGGAGAAAATGCCAACTTAAAATAGAACTAAAATTTTCAAGAGCATGTTTTGAAAGATGGTGGAACACTATCATCACCTTGATGCACTCATGAAGGTATCCAGCTTGTGTTGTTAAAATGTTTGGCCACGGCACAAAGAGTACATACAATTTACCTAATCACTAGCCCAAACTCCCATCTGTGCATCCATCTATCCATTCATCTTTATATCTACCCACCTATCCATCCATCCAGCCAGCCAGCCATCCACCCATCCATTCATACATCCACCCATCCATCCATCCATCCATCCACCCATCCATCCATTCATCCACCCATCCACCCATCCATCCATCCACCCATCCATCCATCCATCCATCCATCTATCCATCCATCCACCCACCCATCCATCCATCTATCCACCCACCCACCCATCCAT
>PVKS010041730.1:0-15855 GCA_004027875.1 Aplodontia rufa
AGTGCCCCCCCCAATTACCCACCCTTATCCCTCCCTTCCCCTTCCCACAATATCTCTAAAAAAGGATTATGTTGTATAGCATTACATCTTATCTGGATTTAACACATGATAATAGACCAACTTTCTCACTGGCCAGGGTCTAGTCCCAACCTCCACAGATGAGTGGAGACAATCGACCATTAGTTCTCTGGGTTAAGCTAATTTTACTCAGCATAATTTCTTCCATACCCACCCATTTACCTTCAAAGGCTACAGTATCACTGTTTCTAATTGCTGTGTAAAATTTATGGTATAAATGTACCACAGTTTTGGGATCCATTCATCCAATGAGGGACATCTGAGTTGTTTATTGAATTCCTAAATAGCCTAATCACAGGCACTGTGCATTTATTTTTAAGAGGGAAAGAGAGAGCAAGAGAGACAGAATCAATTTTATTTATTTGTCTTCTGGTTCTCGTTTTTCTGACAGTTGTGTATGTAGTACTGGGGTTCAAACCCGGTTCACACACACACCATGCAAGCACCCTCGTATACTTTAAATCATCTCTAAGTTGCTTCTAATTCTGCTATTAAGTAATTGCTCTGTCGACAATGTACAGCTTTTGGACTGTATTATTTGGGGAATAATGACAAAAATAGTATGTTAAGTTCAGCACAGACAGTTTTTCTTTTCAAATGTTTTCCATCCTCTGTTGGTTGAATCTACAGATGCTGAGCTCACAAGTCCAGAGGGCCAATTTTATCCCCTCCCAACTCACTGATAGCACAGCCCAAAATAAAATGCAGTACATGAGTCGCTCTTAGTTTCTACAGGAATATTTTTTTTTTTGGAGGCTTGGAAGATAATTACCAGAAAGATGATTTAAACGAGGATGGTATTAACCTCTTCCAGATACCTCAGGGGTCTTGTCACACAGAACATTTGCTCTGTCCTAGTTGAGAGTAAGATAAGATGGGGCTGGAGAATTGGCTCAGCGGTTACGGCCCTTGCCTGGAATTTGCAAGGATGAAGGTTCGAGCCCCAGCACCACATACACAGCGAGGTGTTGGAGCAGTGAAAGCCACATGAAAAACCAAATGGGATTGATCTCTCTTTCTCTCTCTTACTATCCCGCTGTCATTAAAAAAAAAAAAAAAAAGCTTAAAAAAAGTAAGATAATAACACTCCTGCATAGAGGTGGCTTTAAACTAAACAATGCACTGCCTAATCTGAACCCATGTTGCACCTGGACCTGCGCCCGTCACCATGAGTTCGTTGATGGTACTTTACTTAGTTTCACAGAAGACAATCTGAAGAACCTTTGAATGCCCTCTTCCTACTAGAAACAGAAGTGACAAATTCTAGCCAATTACCATGACTTTTGGAATTCACTTCATCACTTGCAAAGAACCGCAAAAAAGGTAGAAATATCCACTTGCCACTACTGACCCATTATAGAGAGCCTGCATTATGGAATTTAGACTTTGTAAAACTGATTTTGGCCTTAGAGACATTTAATTTTATTTCAGTGCAGTTTCAAAAACCTAGACATCATGGTTATCTTAGCTTATTAGGTCCAAGGCCAGAACAATTTGGCACACATAATTGAGAACATGTTATACTTTGGCATCCCAACCCTAATAATCAGACAAGCAGGCACTTGTTGGAAGGAGAAACCACTTCTGTAAAGTACAAGTGCAGAGAGAGCAGTCTAGAATTCTAGGAGATATTCAGGAACGGAACTCAGTGCTTCCTGAGGCTTAATCCACCTTGCCCTCTGCGATGTCATGCTCCATCCTGCTGAAGTATCACAAAGGGGGAAAAAAATTAACCATTTGCTTTTCTGTAGTAATGTAAACAGAAAATACCTGCTTTCATCCAGGCTCAATATGGAAATCTTTGTCATTATTTATAATCATATCACATCAAGGCACATTAAAGCAATCATAATGGTAATTTTGCAGATAAGTGAAGGCTTAAGATTGGACTTCTTAAGTTGAAATGAAAGTCTCATTGATTGACATGAAAAAAACCATATAATGAATGGTTTTAGAGACAAGCAAAATAAAAGACTTTTGTTAAAGAATGGATCAAGTTGGATTAACCCAAGCAGGAAATGGCAGAGGAAGCAAGAAAACCAAAGACAGATGTAAGAAGACTACCAAGTCTGCAAGCCAGCCCTGCATTTCACTGCTCCATGCCATCTGGTGTAGCTGGCATCCCTGCCTGCCAGGAATTTTAGGGCTTGAGAAGCGGCTCACGAAGCTGCCCCAAGTTGAAGTGTGGGGTGTTTACTTTTAAACTGTGGCTGTCTTCTTTGACTGGCTTTAAAAATAGGCAAATATTCTAAAAGCAGAATGATGAATCACAGGAATGGGCCAAAAGGAAAGAAGGAAAATGACTCAGTTAGACTAGTGGCACAGCTGTTCCACAAACATTTGGCCGAATCATTATAAAACATTTTGACAGTGATACTGGATCAGAGTTCCTGAGAGCAGTTAAGTTTGTTTTGACAATGCCAGAAGTATCTGTACAGTAGCTATACCAAGAGACCCCCTGGGATATTTAGCCTAAAAAAAAGAGAGAGAGAACAGTTGCTGGTTGTATTTATAATGGAAAAACATCATAGTGCAAGTCTATTTTTATTACAAATATCTTATCGAATGTTATATAGAGTATCTGTCAGGTGCAAAGCAGGGACTAAGACTCTATCCTGAATTGGTAAATTACCTTATCATGTTTTTTTAACACATTAAGGAAGCAATTTGAAAGTTTCTCTTTCAGAATGGCAGTGTGGGCTTAATGGACCAAGCAAAAATAAATCCTAAAGATTTTTTTAAAGGATGAAGTGTAAAATAAGAATGAAAAAACAATTTTTTAAATAAGCAGATGTTCACTGGACGTTTGGCAAACACTGTGAGACTGAGCCAATGGTCCTTAAGATAGAACTTCCTTTTTGGTAACCCAACGATGACATACCATAGTACATTCTATGATGGGCTCGTCTCAGCATCTGTGAGTAGTAGCTGTTGGGTTGCTTCTGTGCTGATTCTGTCTTCAGATCCCCTTAAACTGTCTTCTCTTTGTTTCTCCATGGAATGGATAAAGGGGACACACTGAGTCTATAATTCAAATCCTCACTGTAGCAATGAGCTATGTCATCGGAGTTAATACAGAATGCTGAAGCCCAGGAAGTAAGCAATCATCTGGCTGGGTCCCCTCAAAGGAGCACTAAGGACAAGGACCCAAGAAGAGAAAGGAGTCATCCAAGACTTCATGATGAATGGCTCTGTGATCTGAAGGGGTATCTCCCATCCCAGGAGTGTTTTCACCGAACCCCTCTGCTCTTCCTCATCTTCTGGCCCATGGGTTCCCACGCTTGTGTTTCATGAATCTGTGCAAATTTCTCCCAAAAGACTAGGACTCATGCTTCAGAGTACCCAACTTTTTATTTAGCTAGTGAAGATGATTCAAAAACAATTACTGTATATTATTAACATCTCCTATGACAAAACATTTTAACACAAAAATCCTAAGTGTCTTAGAATACAGGAGCATCTGTTATGCTGGATAAATTCTGCTTTGTAGACAAAAGCAAAACAACCTTACTGCCAGGTCCATATTTCTTTTGCTTTCTAGGAGGAGGAAATTCATCAAAGCCTAATTAGGTCTGCAACCAGTGTTTGAGAACTGCTGTTCTAAACAATGTTGTTTGTTTGTTTGTATCAGGGATTGAACCCAGGGGTGCTTAACCAGTGAGCCACATTCCCAGCCCTTTTTATTTTTTATTTTGAGACAGGGTCTTGCTAAGTTGTTTAGGGCCCCACTAAATAGCTGAGGCTGGCCTGGAAATCGCCATTCTTCTGTCTCAGTCTCCCAAGTTGCTGGGATTATAGGCATGTGCCACCATGCCTGGCTCTGAACACTATCTTGATCGGACAAAATCTTGATTGAACTTTGGGCTCAATTATCTCCTCCACCCACTGTGCTCACCAGCATAGGTATAATTGAGGTCTAGGCTGGGAAATTCCAGTTTAGGTTTACACACAAAGGAGACTGCTAGGAGAAGTAAAAGCCATGGTCAGAAGACATCCCCAAGTCCACCCCACTCCCCATCCAGAATGCAAAGGAAAACCCTGCTCAGGATCCTCTGAATACGCCTCTATTTCCTGCAGTCAGAGCCAGCTTCATGTGCATGTGACCTGCACAGTCACACGGAGAACTTTGCCCACATGGATAACCTGCTTGTGTTAATGCTTTTCTGTAAGGCCTTGAATAATAATAATTTTTGACCAAGGAGCCCTGTGTTTTCATCTTGCTGTGAGTCCCACCAAGGATGTCACTGGTTCTGCCTGCAGAATGACTTCTGAATACTGGTGTCCTAAAGACTGCAGGGCACCAGGGACAGATTGTCAAGTAAGAGGCAAGTAAATTTCAGTAGTGGCTTCAGTGCTGAGGTTCAAACAAAAACTTTCGTGGGGAATGCTTGCCTGCAAAGCCCCCTGATCACTAAAGACACAGACTAAAGGAACAACATTCAGTAGGATGGAATTTTAGGTTGGCCACTTCTTAATTGGTGAACATGAATAATCAATGTAATTTCTCTGAGACAGTTTTGTTCTCTGCAAAATAGGCAGATTATTTAACTTATCTCAGAAACTTGTTATTGATAGAGAAATACATATGTCAATCACTTAGCCTAAAACCTAGCACCTAGGAAATAATCAGGAATGATAATGGATGCTTAATATAATTAGTAAACTGTCAATTCTTTTTTTCACCATAAATCCTACCAAAGATAACATGGAGTTAAGGCAGCTGTGTGTGTCTGTGTATACATCTTTGTAATGAAGTAGTTGGGGGGGGTGTTATTTTTCAGTATCTGCATAGCATGGAGACAATACCTGGGTCAATTCTGTCTCTGCTTGCTTATCCCCCTGAGAGTTGGAGATTTCCCTGGAACAGCCAAAATCTCAAGTCTTCTGGATTTGCTCCTTTCATCTGAAGCTGAAGGTAAAGAGTTATTTTCCCGTCAAAGCAAACACTTCTTTGGTGGGCACAGTGGTGCATGCCTGTAATTCCTGTGATTTGGGAGGCTGAGGCAGGACGATCGCAAGTTCAAAGCCAGCTTCAGCAACTTAGTGAGGCCCTGTGCAACTTAGCAAGGCTACAGGCAACTTAGCAAGACCTTGTCTCAAAATTTAAATAAATAAATAAATAAATAAATAAAAAAGGGCTGGGGATGTGACTTAGTGGTTAAATACCCCTGGGTTCAATCCCTTGTACAAAAAAAAAAAAATTGCCAACACTTTCTGTAGGAAATCTTGTAAAGAAATTTAACTTACACATGAAAGACTTTGGGTACTTTTATTTTAAATCCAATTTGAGATTAATATTTTATTTTTAGAAATAAAATAAGTGACATAAGGCAGTCAACACAGATTTCTAATACATTAAAAAAACTTTAAAAATTTTAGATACCTAGGTTCTTATTAGATCATTGCATAGTTTTGAGCCACATCAAAAGCTTTCAAAAATTTTGCTCTCTGCTTATTAAACATTAGAGATGTGAGTTCTTTAATGTACATTGGATTTTCAGGGCTATTAATGAAAAACATAGCTATAGGGGTGGATATGGATGTAAATACAGAGATTTTGTATGATCCCTAGCAAATTGCCAGTTTTTTAACTTTAATAAACACCTAAATTGGTCAGGCAAGCAAGATCATGCATCAACGGACTCAGTGATGCTTTTCTACAACAGAAGACTTGATTGAGTTAAAGAGCACATTTCATATTTCTTAGAAATGCTCATCTATTCACTATTATTGTAGCTATCAGTTGTGAATCTCACTTTAGCCCTTTATCAGAATATTTTGATTGACCTAGCTTATAACATAACCCTCCAAAAACATCTGCTTCAAGAAGAGCCTGTTGGAGATAAAGTTGACCCTGTGTATTCATAAGTTCCACATCTACAGATTCAATCAACCATGGATCAAAAAATATTGGAGAAGAAAATTAGATTTATACTAAACATGTCCAGACTGTTCTTTTTATCATATCAACATAGTATAACAATTGTTTGTATAGCATTTACATTGTATTAGGTGATCTAAGTTATCTAGAAATTATTTACAGTGTTTGGGTGGATGTACACAGGTCATATGATATATAGGACTTGAGCACTGACAGGTTTGGGTATTCAAGGGAATCCTGGAACCAACACCCTCAGAAACCTCAGGATGACCCTGAATGCACTGTGTAACACATTACCAAGTAAATTTTTACCTCTTTTTCCTCTTTCCTATAGCAGCAAACCAGAAGTAACCCTCCTTCATCATCTCCCATGACCACAGCCAAGCTATTTGCTGTCAGGGACATTCATGCTTTTCATACAACATGAGCCCTCCCTCTGAATGGGTGACAAAGTAAAAGTAGCCCAAGGGCCTGGCTTTGAAATCCACTCTTTATTAACTGCTTGAGTTGAGGTGGGTTACTTAATGCCCCAAGCCAACATTTGCACCTTCGTTAAAATGCAAAATGCTTATGACACCTTCCTGCAGGGTCCTTGCTGGGATAGAATTGAGGAGATGATACAAGGAAAAGCTCCTGGCGCTCAAAGAACACCATCTTTCTGGCCTTTCTTTACAACCTTAAGCAACAGATTTGAATCAGCAATTCCCAATGCATCTCAGAGAATCTTAATGCATAATAATGGCTTCCAAGTGGCTATAGCTATTGTATTATCGATTTTGTAAGTCTTTGATAAAGGTCTAGTGTGGTTCCCAACTCTGTGCTCCCTTGGGATGTAAACGTAGGGCACACCTGCCACTCACCCACCCTTGAGGAGCTTTCCTCTGAATTTTGTCATTGCATGCCAAGGCAGCTTTAAACATGGGCTCAGGCAGGTACGGATGACTCTGACTCGAGAGAATTCAAAACTGGCTTCCCTTAGTGCCACCCTTATAAAGGTATCTAAATTCCTAGTGGGAACTTGATCTTTTGACTTCCTACTGAGTGGATATGAAAAATGAAGAACAAAACAAACATGGAGAGATGAAAGGTCCACCTCAACATTCACTTAGGTACAGATGAAGTTTTCCAGAGTCCTTCCAAAGAACAAGGATTAAGAATCTGGAGAGAAGAGAGTACCAGGAGTATTTGGACTCTGAGTACGGTGGAGAAAATTATACCAAAGTTAGGAAAAATTGAAGAAAAGGAACTGCCTTAGCCTCCCAAGATGCTGGGAGGCTTGAACCATAATGCCTGAATTTTTAAATTAAATATCATCTGATTAATTTGTACCCAGACATTATAAGTTCTAATGCTTGAAAGAATTTTTTAAACAAAATATTAATAGGTACCAGCTTGGGCTGAAACAGATATCCTTGACTTTAAATAAAAATTCAAAGCTTAAAAAAGAAAGAATGGGGGCTGTAGCGGTGGCTGGATGGTTACAGAGCTTGCCTGGCATGCACGAGGATAAGGGTTCAAACCCCAGCACCATATACACAATAAAGTGTTGCAGCAATGAAAGTCACGTGAAAAACTAAATAAAATTGATGTTCTCTTTCTCTCTCTCTCACTGTCCCTCTCTCTTTTAAAAAAAAAAAAAAAAGAAAGACTGTTCCAAAGTCTAAATTTACATGAGAGTGTATCAGATTTTATCTCAGCTGAAGTAAAGAAAATTATCAAGTAATTAACATCAAAGCCTAATGTCCAGATGAATAGCTCTAAATTCTCTTAATTGGAGAAAGACCAGAGATTCTCCCAATTGGTAGGATTCATATGTCTCTTCTGCATATTTTTTTTAAAGAGAGAGGAACAGTGAGAGAGAGAGAGAGAGAGAGAGAGAGAACAATTTTTATTTATTTTTTCATGTGGCTCTCATTGCTCCAAGTCTTTGCTGTGTACGTGGTGCTGGGGTTTGAACTCGTGTACTCATGCCAGGGCAAGGGCCATAACCACTGAGCCATCGCTCCAGTCCCATTCTTCATATTTTCTTTTTATTGGAAAATCTACTCCACAAAAATATAGATTAAAAAGTTAACTCTTTGCGATTCCTAGTTCAAAAGTAATAATGATCATATCACTAGCTTATTAAAGACAAGCATTTCTGCCTCCAGGAATTATAATTAGCTAAGTATCTCTTAATGAAGGACTCCGAAGATAGGATGGATGGATGGATGGATGGATGGATGGATGGATGGACAGATAGATGGATAGATAGACAGATGATAGATAGATAGATAAATTTTTTCCCCCCAAAACTTGCTTCTTTTAAAGAGAGAGGGACAGAGAGAATCAATTTTATTTAGTTTTTCATGTGGCTTTTGTTGCTCCAACACTTCATTGTGTATGTGGTGCTGGGGTTTGAACCCAAGTCCTGGCACATGCCAGGCAAGTGCCGTAACAGCTGAGCCACCGCTTCAGCCCCTGCTTCCTTTAATTAAACTCCTGGAAGTCCACAGTCTATTTGAAGTCTGTGGCTCCTTCAGCTATCGATAAATGATGACCAGCTAACACCCCATCCACCAAGGCCAGTCATCTATCACCAAGTTCTTTTAACACTTCCTTCAAAATGTACTCTGAATTCAATCATCCTGTTTCATCCTTAAATCCAGGTTCTCATCAGTTGTCTCTGTATGATTATAAAAGGCCTATTCCGTTCTCTCCTCTCCACATTCTGAATTATTCCACCAGATTTTTACCATTTTCATCATATTACTCCCTTGCTTCAGGACTTTTGAGATGCAATTGCTTCTGATCAAGTGCAAACTCTTTTGCTGAACTTTCGTTAATTCTAGTGTTTTGCTCAGTAATTCTAGTGTACTGCCATCTAAATAGGCATTCCACGTAAGGCTGCAGCACACTGCCTGGCTCAATATAGGACTAGACAGGAAGTGTGATGTCATTCTACAGTTCAGAACTCTACTCTGATTGACTGTCCAATATCAGTATTTTCAGAACACACCATCCTCTTCTTGACCCTTAGATTTTGCTCAAGATTTCTATTTGGAGATTATTTCTGTTTGGAAGAAGAAAAATGATTAAAAGATATATACACCCTCTCTCTCTCTCTTTTTTTTAATCTGGCATCCAGAAATGAGCCTGTTCCTGCATTGCCTCTATATAAACTGCTTACCTTTAAGCCAGGTTTGATTATCACCTTTTCTGAGAAGCTGTTGTCAACTACACTGGATGACATGGACTTTTCTTCAAATATCTTTGTCTTATAAAATGAGAGAGATCATGCTGAAACCTCTTGTGTATCCCACCACCTTTGGCAGAATGTTGGAAACATAGGAACTAAACGAAGGTCAACTAATGATCAGAGAAGAAGCGGGACAATCACAGTCCACAACTAACTAAACAACTGCAGGCCATTTGCCCTATAAAATCTACCTTGACATCAAGTATAAGATGTAGGTGAGACATACAACTACTTATTAACTTATATTTACCTTAACACTACACAACCAATTCTCAGAATTATAAAGACAAGCTGAATGCTTAATTTACATCAAGTAGTTTGCTAAATACATAACCTACAAGGTATCATCTCATTCTTACAACAATCCTGGTACTATTATGAACATCTTAAAGAAAACTGAATTTCAGCAAGGTTGAATGACTTTTCCAAGGTCATACAAATAATGATGGAGATTATCTAGAAAGCATGAATGTCTAACTCCAAAGCCTTATGTCTTTAACTTCTGCACTAAATCATCTCAGGAATACATGCAAACAAATAGAAAAAAGTCCAAAAATGACTAGAGGGAATAAACACTAGATCAGATTCATAAAAAATTAACATGAACATTTATAAGCATAGATATCTCCTTTTTCTTGAACTCTGCTTATTCATCAATAATAAATCCAATAAGAAGAAGCTATTCCCCTTCCCCAAAATTTCTTATTTACTATGAAGGTCTAGGATGTTTTTCCCCTGTGTGGTCTGAAGGCCACAAGCACTGGAATTCAAAAGGCATGCACAGCTTGCATGACAGCAAGTGTTCTGTGTGATACCCCACGTGCTCCTTGTTCAAGAATTCGAAGGGAGTGTTCCCAAAAATCTGCAAAGCATTTTTCTGTGCACTCACAATTTCATATGCATGAAAAAGCTTAGAGTTCTGGGCCCTAACTAGTCCTTGAAATCTTGCATTTGTGGCATGCATTAACATAAGGGGCGGGGCAGTCTTCTCTTCCCGTTGTGGATTTGGATGTGTGTTTCTTGAGAGCTACTCACTTGCACACTGTCGTGAAATCTTGGATTTATGAAATGCATTGAAGACTAGAGGTTTTTTTTTTCTTTTTCCATTTAGAGGAGTAACGGGATAATAGAGAGTTTGGACACATAAGTCTAAAGGCCTGAGTTCAGATCATATCTCCTTTACTTACTATCAGAGTGATCTCTGGGTCTCAGTCTTTGTTTCTATAAATAGAGACTGTTCATGCCAACATTGCACGGCTCTTGTAAGAATCAGAAATAATGTCAATGAATTCACAACATAAAAAAAGAAGAGCAATTAATGGCAGCTATAACTTCTGTGTTGGGGTGGATCAATTCACCTATTTGGGAGGGTTTCTCTCACCACTGTTTAGCAGAGTGACCCCTGACTGGGAACATTGTACAACAACAGGTCGTCAGAAGAGTTTTGGAAAAAAATCCTGAAGAGCCCAGGTTTCACGTCTTCCTCTGCAGGCCACATAGTCCAGGAAACTCCAGGGTAGATGCGTCACTTACATAATCACCTGGTGTAGTAACCCAAGCTTGTGCTGGCTTGTCACATCAGAACTCACAGAGCCCAGCTCCTTACTTCATATTATTTTAGAATGATCCAGTTGCTTTTCAATCAATTTTGAAAGCAATACACCCACATGGGTATTGCAGGGAGAGAGAGTGTCAGTCCTCAAAAGACCCAAGGTTTAAATGGTAATGTTGTTTGGACATGTGTTTTAGCAGATGGCATTAAACTAAGAACAATGGCCAATGCCAGTGGAAGACAGCCAAACCTTCCTTTCCTAGCCACTGTGACCTCCCACCACAGGAGGTCCCTTGTTCAAAGGTGGTGCAATTCAATATGTGTGTTAAGAGGTCACTGAGGGGAGACATGACGGAGGGCTCTAAGTATGGCAACCTCACCTCAGACCTTACTATTTCCAGAGGCCCCGCCTCACCTGCCCCATTCATCACTCCTGCTGAGGTCTGTTTGTTTAGCCGGAAGTGTGGGAGCACCAGCGAGAAAGCAGAGAAAGTAGCATTCAGACAAATGTCGCTGGAACTGGGACAGAGATATTTTTATAGTACCTCACCATCTGCCAGCTCTTAACAAACCTTTCCTCATGCAGTGTTAACAATGACACATTTGCTATCCTTAGGAATGGGTATAGCTTTATGAATCTTACTCTAAAAGAAAGCTAAAATGGGGAAAGAAAAAAAAAAGAAGAACTGAAATGAAAAACCAAATCAACGTGGGGAAAGACAACATTGGAGGCACTTGTGGAAGCCACAGCCTGTGCACAATGGAAGATTGTGCACCTTCTCATCATAGCCATGTAGACATCCTGTGGAATGGGAGAAGATGGTAAAGGAGGGACCTGAGGAAGGCACTCTTTCCCCCACAAAACGGCGTACCTGGGGCGTCATTGAGGCTGAAGGCTATGCGTACTGGCTTATCCGCAGGGACCCTGGCTGTGCTGATCATGTGGGCACCTGAGGCCCGGCCTTCTCCTGGGTCTTCCAGCTGTAAGGACAAGAGAGAGCCATTGTTGCGTTACCCAACACCGTCCTCTCGATACACAGAGTCCCTCAGAAGTCGGAGGGGAAAGTTGGCAAACCTCCTTTTCCTACATCAAAAGTATCTATTTGCCCATTGATTTTTTTTCTAGCTTATACAAAAATTACTTTAACAATATACATTTAGAACAAATCAAATGTGCCAAAAAAAAACTCTACCCACAGTCCTTTTTCAGTATCCCCTCACACTGACATTTTCAAGTCTAGCTTTCAAGGTCATGTAGAGTATTTTATTTTTAATTGATGAGGATAAAGAAGAAATATTATCCTTAATAGAGTACCAAATGGCTTCAGATTAAGCTACATTTTCATACTCAAAAGTCTAAATTAAACCTGAATTATTACTGAATAATTAGTGAATGCAAAAAATGAATAACATGGCATCATTTAAATACCAAAGACCAATCAATAATGTACTACAATTTGATGTGAATATTATGTGCTTTAAATATCTAATTAACTACATGTAAGTCTGTAAACATTTCTACCTAAGGGCTGGAGAGGTGGCTCAGCAATAGGTAAAGCACTTGCCTGGCATGCGCCAGGACCCAGGTTTGATCCCCAGCACCACATACGCAACTAAGTGGAGGAAAAACAAAACCCGGATGAACAAAGAAAAAAATTAACTCTCTCTTTCTCTCTCTTAAAAAAATTTTTTTCTAATTCACTTTCCACTCCTTAGCAATGTATGATATAAGCAAAAGACAAGATTAAAAACAACCTATTGGTGGTCTATCCCACCTATTAAATGTCATTTAATTAATAAACAGAATGAATGGAAATCATCTTATACATAGGATGGGAAGAGAAAAACTGAGTGGATATTTCTGTGTCTTCAAAGAATTTAGCCTGAATGCACTTTAACCAAGATATTTGATAATGTCCATAGACACTAGGAAAAGATACTGTTATAAATACATGATATATTTGTTATATATATATATATATATATATATATATATTAACTCTTCTATTTTAGGTCCTGCTTCCCCTAAACCCTCTACTCTCCTTCTCATGTAAACAGAAAACCGAAAAACGTGAATGATATTTTAAGGAAAATGTCTCTAAAAATGGCCAAATATAAATGTCTCTTTATCATCCTTAGCAAGTTTCTGGGAACTGCTGTAACAGAATATTTTCTCATAGCAAGGTTTTTGACTCTCCCACAACTTTTCTGTATCTAAAAATAGGTTTCAAAACTCTGAATTTTATTTTTGCAATTACACAGAAGGCCAAAGTTAGTGCATATATGCAGGTGTGTTTAGACATCTACACATCTGGAATCATCTCCTCCAGTATACGGAAAGAGACCCCACTTACGTTAAACACCTAGAAAAGCTTTGGAGAGAAACCAGCAACTGTTTATCACGCAGCGAGCATCATATCGGCACCATCCATTTAACACCACAAAGAGTGATAAACAAACAAGCCCTCTACCCTCCACGTAGTGTACTTCTAAGTCACAAAGAAACAGTGGTCTGAAACATTTAAGGAAAGGGCAATGTAAAAACTACAGTTGCTTGACTCAGGATTTATTTTCTTTTAACTCTGACACACTTCTCCGTAGCTGCTTCTGCTTAGAATCAAGTACTTTGCTAGCCACCTGTTCCTGGAGAAATAGCACAGACTATCTCAAGTTTAACAAAACCATCAAAATCCCCAAAAGTTGTAGTTAAAAGAAAAGTTCTTGCTGTTATGCATTGTACAATCCCCAGCCACCTTATTGTAACATCTAAGGACAGAAAGTCACACTCCTCTTTGGGTAAACCGCCCAACGCTTTCCTGCGCAAGAAATAAAGCACAAGATGTGGTTATTTGCCTCCAGGATTTTGTAAATAGATCTCTGGTATGGTTTCCAGCTAGAGGAAATGGAATTGATCAACGCAGCTAATTACAACGCCTCCCCCAGCACGACAGAAAACATCTGTCTGCCCCAGACAGGATGGTGTTGAGACTGGGTGGATTTTGAGTTCTACACGGGATCCACCACGAGAGCCCCTAAACCGATCTGCCTTTTCATCACACCGCCTGGGGGAACCGGCCACTGTGTCCTGCTCTCGGCCAGAGGCTGTCACCAAGCTTTGGTTAAGGTGCTGGTGCTCTGAGCGGTTCGTTCGCTTTTCACACCTGTCGCCTTACCTCACTTAGTTGAGTGTCTGCACTTGTGTACTCCAGGGCCAGCCACTGCCTTGGCCAGTCACTGCCTTTGTAGAGTGAAGACTCAGCGAGCCACCCAGCTGCACGTGCTGCATAGCAGCCACTGACAATCTGAGGAGCAGGGACAGCTGTCAGGGCTGCACGCTGCTACCTGCTCTGCCCCAGACCCCAGCGTCCCACGGGACCTCCCTGTTCCGCTTCCCTCCACAACCCCTCTCTCCTTTCCCTGCCTCTCCAACAGCCAGGATGTTGTCATGTTTCTAGAAAAAGCAAGAGCAAAAGAAAACCCTCCTCCTGTCAGAGGCATTGATAAACAGCAAGTTGTGGAGAGTCCAAATGTTTTAATTCATTAGTCCTGGCAAACCTAAAATACAAACAGTCTTGCTTCACAAGACAGGAATGTCTTCAGCGTGACCCAATCTGTGTCTGTGTCTATTCCAGCAAACTGGCAAAGATAGCATGACTCTAGTCAGCAAAAATGTCCCCCGCTCCAATCAGCTGCGCCAGACAAGTCAATTTGGACAGGCCACAAGTCCGCTCTCTGATGATAGCAGCGATGATCCCCGTTAAGAACGTGAGGTTTGAGGTTTAGCCCATGCTGGGCTTGATGACTTGATCTGTTTTACAAATGCAACCAACTGAAAAGGAGTCAATGGTAAATAGGAAGAGAGCTTTAGGGTTTTCAATCTTTTTAACAACTGGTAAACTTGGATACCATGAGTATTTAAAAATACTTGGATCGTAATGTGAAGGTTAATTTAAAATAAACAATATTAAAAGAATGCAAAGACAAGCCAGAGACTGAAAAAAACATCTTTGCAAAACAAACACACATCAGACAAAGGACTGATGTCCAAACTAAACAAATGAATACAATGATAGGAAAACAAACAACCCAATCAAAAAGACAAAGGATCTGAACAGATACCTCACCAAAAAAGACATAACAGATAACAAGTAAACCTACGAAAAGACAATCAACTTCATATGTCATTAGGAAATCATGAACTAAAACAACGCTGGCATGCCACTACACACCTACTAGAATAGCCAGAATCCCAAACACTGACATCAAATGTTGGTGAGGATGTGCAAAAACAGGAACTCTCATTCATTCCTAGCTAGTATACAAAATGGTACGGCCACTTTCAGAAAACAATTTGACAGTTTCTTACAACACTAAACAAACTCTTCCCATGCGATCTGGCAATGACACACCTCGGTATTTATCCAAATGAACTGAAACTTATGTCCACACAAAACCCACACACAAGTGTTTATAACAGCTTTATTCAAAATTCTCAAAAGTGGGAAGCAACCAAGATGTCCTTCAATACGAGTGTAGATAAACAGACTGTGGCACATTTAGCAATGGAATATTATTCAGGGATAAAAAAGAAATGAGCTATGAAGTCTACAGACTGTATGACTCCAACTATGACCTTCAGGAAAGACAAAGTGGTTGTTAGAGGTTCAGGGAGAGAAACAGAGGGGTGGATAAGTGAGTTCAGAAGAATTTCAGGGCAGTGAAACAGTTCTATGTGATACTGTTAGATACATGTCATTACAGCTTTGTCAAAACCATGGAACCAATAGCACAGAGAGTGAACCCTAACATAAACTGTGGTATTTAGTTAATAATAATGTATTAGTATTGGGTCATAAATTGTAACAAGTGCATCACACCAATGTGATGCTAGCAATAGGGAAAGTAGGATTGAGAAGAATGAGGAAATACCTGAGAACTCTACTTTTCACTCTCCTTTTTTTTGGTAAATATAAAACTGTACAAAGAATATTAAGTAAACAAAGGAAAGGACTTAGCAAATGTATTAGCTTTTCAAGACATAATCTAGAACAATCATAGATATGTAGCAGGGGAGGGGACAAGTGGAGGAGGAGAGAGAGGGCTCTA
>PVKS010041731.1:0-15832 GCA_004027875.1 Aplodontia rufa
CTAAGTAGTACTTATGCAATCATTTAATTCTGGAAAAGACACAATCATATATATGTGTATGTATATATATTTATTTACATTTATTATGGGGGAATATAAAACAGTGAAGAGACTCAGGTGTGGGTGATGTGGGGTGATTCTGGATTAGGATAGGGGTATATCATATTGTTACTACATATGCATTTATGATTGTACAACAATACAACTCCTCAATAAAATAAAAAGTATCCTGCAAAGTATTACTATTTGATCATAAAATATATTAGATAAAATTTGATAAAAAGAAGATGCAAACTGGATTAATAAACACTTGTTTAATCTATATGAAAAACTCTATGAAAAAAATCTACTTGTATTTTTCCTTTATTCTTGGTAAACAAATTAACATCTGTTATCCCAAATAGGGAAGTTTAGTCAGCCATGATGCTTCTCAACAAATATGTTCTGGAACGCTTTAAAAATATATTTATTTTGGAGGCTAAAGAAAATTAGAGTAAGCAGCTGGCAATGCCTAACAAGACTCTTCTTTCCCCTTCTCCATTCCCAAGAAGATTCACTTTCAAAGAATCATTCAAATGAGTATAAAAGGAAAGCATTAAATATATATAAGTCAGGAAAAACAGAGGGCTGTGATTCTACAAGTGGTGAATCACATATGTGAAGTTTGGTTTGCCTTCACAAATGGAGGATCTGAACAATTTCATTATTTATTTTGATCAATACTAGGCAAGGTTATTAAGATACATTTCCTGAGTTCTTAAGAAAAAAAGCTGTTCTCTTAGCCTATTGGTATAAGAGGATAAAACAATTGTACCATGGGACATTAAGGGTCCTGATCCATCCCCGACTGATTTCATATAACCAGTGTTCATATATATCAAACACAAGTTTGCTCAACCACCAGTAGTGGAACATAAGCAGGGGCAGGGAACATCAGGAACACAAGGAAACACAATGGATACAGGGGAACTTTGGGGGACAACAGATATTAACTCCATTAATTGTGGTGACTATTTCTAGGTGTGTGGGTTGGGGGAGGTACTTATGTACAAACAGATCATGCAGTTGAAAATTTACCAAATTGAACTTTTTTTTTTTTGTACCCAGAATTGAACTTGGAGCGCCTAACCACTGAGTGACATCCCCACACCTTTTTATTTTTTATTTTGAGAGATGGTCTTTCTAAGTGCTTAGGTACTAGCTAAGTTTTTGAAGCTGGCTTTGAATTTGAGATCTACCTGCCTCGGTCTCCCAACTTGCTGAATTTAAATTGGACACTTATTGTATGACTACTCTGCCTCAATACAGCTGTTCAAGGTTTCTTTTTGAGATGATAAAAATGTTCTAAAATGGGCTGTGATAATAGTAGCACAGAACTGTGAATATACTAAACTCATTGGATCATACATTTAAATGGGTGAATTGCATTATATGTGAGTTATATTTCTATTAAGCTGTTTAAAACAAACTAGATAATTCCCAAAGTTGGACTTCATAATAATGAAATATGCAATCACAATGAAGAGCTAACAGCTGTGAATATCTATGTGCCAAATTATGTAGCATTAGTGTTTTAGAAGATGAAATTTTAAGAAATAAAAGAAGAAAGTGGTAGAAAGCAGGAGGGATCCAATTCGATATGACAACAGTCAATCTGGTCAAAACCGCCATCCTTCCAGTCAGGAGCTCCAGCATGCCTCCCAAACCCTATATGACACAAAAGGTCATTAAAATAGTCAGTTAAGCGTGTTGGTCTAGCCACTGATGTCTGAACTGTTTCTTAACTGATAGTGGCCATGTTAATAGTCTTTAGAAATGGTAGGTAAATTCTGGTAGGCAATAGCTCACCTTTGTCTAACTTAGAATACAAATGCCCTCTTCTGCCTTGGGATGCAGAGATCCTCCTATCCTGCTGTCACCCAAGGATCTGTCTGCCTCTTTCGTGAACTTTTCTAACAATCTCCAATATGAGTGGCCAGTTCTCAGACATCAAGACTGTGTTTTTCCAAATTATAAAGGAATCTGTTACATGACATTTTCATAAATACTACTCATCACAGACTAAGTAGACAAAAATAAAAATTATAAAACCAAAATAATATCACATACACAAAACCTCTTCCCTAAAAACTGAGTATTAGTTATCAAATAGTAGACATCAAAAAATGAGTAAATTTCAAAATATAAAAGTAATATACAAAATATTTTCTGATTGTATTTCAAATAAACTGGTAATGATTGAATCCAGAAAATATAATTATCATTTGAAAAAAATTTTTAAATTATCTTGTCAATTGCTTCTTGATCAAATACCAAACTTTGGAACTATAGTAATGATCAATAACATGCAAGCCAGGGGTTGGAGTGGTGACTCAGCGGTTGGAGCAGTTGCCTGGCTTGTGCAGAGACCCAGGTTCAAACCCCTGCACCATATATACGACTAAGTACCAGAAAAAGACCAGGTGAAAAATAAATAAAGTTGATTCTCTCTTTCCCTCCTCTCTCTCACTCTTCCACTCTCTCTTGAAATAAGAAAAGAAAAAGCAATACAAGCCAAATATCATATGAAAAACAATTATAATGCTATTCAGAGGCCAATTCATGTTAATAAATGCCAAATCTGTAAATAAGAAAGATGAGTATAAATGAATAAGGAATCCAACTCAATAAGCTAAAAAAGAACAAAAACAAACCTAAAGATAACAAAAGAAATATTCTAAGTTAATAAGGGAAATTATATTAATGTAGTTCAATGACTTGAAATTTGAAGCAGAAAAAAATACAAATGTGCTAATAAATCTAAGAGTTGATCTGAGAGAGAGAAATTGTTAGCTAACTTTCAAGGGAAAGGGTAAAAAGTAAACACATACAATTTAAAACTGACAAGCAGAAGATAACCACAGGTATGGAGGTAACTTTAAAGAAATATCTTATGGCTGCACATTCCGGTCAGCTGAAGAAGTAAGGCAAACAGTAACTATGTGTATTTTGTGTTTAATTATCTACATTAATCATTTTTTAAAAAAATTTACCTTCTATTTCCCCTTATATTCTACAAGAAGTATGTCAAATTCACCACCTTATCAAGGGCCACACCCAAACCTTTTTGGGATTGCTTATGTTTGGAAATTCTGAACATGTCTAAGGGAACTCTACATCCTTGACTGGTCAGGAGGGTAGGAATGTCCATATATGCTTAAGTGCTTGTGACCTGGGCCAATTGGAAACTGAATATGTTAAATATGGACACAGGAGTGAAAATGGATGTTAAGTTAAAAAAGAAATAAAAGTTGACTATACCGTACCTGGGTCTATCTGTCCACAGACACGTTTGTTGTCTTTGTTGTCTTCCCCAGCCCCACTGCCGCCTTTTTTGAGGGGGTTCTTCTAGGAATTAGGGTGGTCCCTATAGACTATGCTCCAGAATGGATGAGACAGTCCCTGATGGGGTTTCAAGGTGAAGACACTGAGGTCGTTGGAGAGCTAGGGGACGTACTTTTTCTCCTGTTTTCTCTTTTGAGTGAGGGAATGTCTTAGTCGTCTCATCCCCTGCATGGCTCCAGCTCTTCTCTGCCATTGTGATTCCAGCCTGTACCAAAACACCTGTTGCCTGGGTTCCAGTAACGCTGCCTCTTCCCTCTCTCCCTCCAGTCTAGGGGTGGTAGCAGCTTCCGGCTGAAGCTAAACTCAAGATTATTTCATAGTCCCCTGTGCTTCTATCACCTCTAAAACAAAAAACAGAGACCCCATCTCCAATCAACAGCACTGAAACCCTCAAGTAGGCATTACTCACCTTTTAATTAGTAATATAATATTATGAAACATATTTTATATCTGCAAACATGTGAAGGGAGCTATATAAATTTATTGTTTGCAATACTGTGTACAATAGCAAAAAAATGGAAATAGGGCACTATTAAATAATGCTATACACATGTCATGGAATATTAATAGGCATTAAAAAGATTGAAGCAGGGCTGGAGTGGTGGCCTGGTGATTACGGCACTTGCCTGGCATGTGCAAGTATGCAGGTTCAAACCCCAGAACCACGTACACAACGAAGTATCTAAGCGAAGGGGCCACATGAAAAACTGAATAAAATTGATACTTTCTCTCTCTCTCACTCACTGTCCCTCTATCTTTAAAGAAAAAAAGGACTGAAACAGTATTTTACTATTTGAAGTATTTTTCTATTTGAAGTAGAAAATCACCAAGATAGATTGTTCAATGACAAAGCAAATTATATAGCTGCATGTATACTATATATCTTTTAAGTGAAACAAAGGTATACATACATATGCACACATGTTCTCAATGTATATGAGATAGTATCAAGAAGATCCATTTGAAATGGAAAGACAACTGGGTTTCTGAGAGATCATGCCACACACACATACTGTTTTATACATGTGCACCAGGGATAGGATGCTGGTATCCCTATTCCTTCTATTACAGAAGGATTGAGAATCCTGTGACACACTTCCCGTCCTTCCACCTTTGGTAAGATATGACTGACAAAAAATTATATCTATTAAGGTGCATAATGTGGTGTTTTTATATAAACGTTTTTGTGCCATGATTCCTACAATCAAGATAATTAACATAACCTCACCTCACATTGTTACCGTGTGTGTGTCTGTGTGTGTGTGTTTTCCAAACTATTTGCCGTACATTATTATCAACTAAAATTACCTTGCTTTGCTTTAGATCTCTGAAAACATTCATCTAGAGAACTGAAAGTTCTCTACACCAACATTGCCCATTTCCTCCACACACATCTCTCAGCCCCTGATCATTACTCTCCCTACATCTATTTCTCTAAATTCAATTTTTTTATATTCAACATATGTGATACCATGCAATATTTGTCTTTCTGCGTCTGACTTATTTCCCTGGTACATATTTGCTGAAGATCTTCTTTCTCTCGTGTGCCTATTGACACATATTTTTCATTTTACTTCTACCTATCACAAGGACATTTTTGCTTGGCAAACATTCACATGCAAAACCTTGGCCATAAGGAAGTCTGATAAATGTAGTCTTTAGTTTCCAACCTGTATAGCTGTCTTATATAAATTATATGCCATGGACCAATGGTTGATCATTGGTAAGAAAATGTAAGTACAGGGGGCTGGAGTGGTAGCTCGGTGGTTATGGCACTTGCCTGGCATGAGCAAGTACACGGGTTCAAACCCCAGCACCCACGTACACAACTAAGTGTCAGAGCAATGTAAGCCATGTGAAAAACTCAATAAAAATTGATTCTCTCTGCCCCCCCATTCTGTCCTTCTCTCTTTAAAAAAAAAAGAAAATGTAAGTACAGAAATTTAGATATCTCTTTACAAATATTTTATCTATTTGACAGAGCAATCTTATATATGTTGAATATAATGATTTAACAAATCAGGCTATATTTTTGTTTTTTACTTTATAGTTTTAGCAATTTATTTTATTGTATTTTATCTATGGAGAGAAGTGGAAAACATATGACATGTTTTTCCTATCTGAAAAAGATGAAAATATTTGGACCAAAAATTTACTCCAAAATTGCATCAAAATTTAAAATCCCAAGAAAGAGGAAGTAATGGCATAAAACAAATAAACCATGCACATTTAAACCAAAGAATTATAAATATAATTTACAGATAGAATAAAGATTTTAAAATCCACCATTTCTTCGTAAATGAGTGAGTCTCTAAGATGAACTCCCAAATTCCCACATTCCCACCTCAGTCTTTGTGCTAATGTGTAGTTCCCTTCCATATCAAATAGGGTGGACTTGCATAATTGATAGAATATTGAGAAATGTATTGTATATCATTTCCAACTTAGATTATAAACACACTGAAGCTTCCATCTTGCTCTTTTGGGACCTTAGTGCTGGGGAAAGTCAGAGGTCATGTTCTAAGGATGCTCATGCAATCCTAAGAGGCCCGTGTGGTAAGGAACTGACAGCTGGCACCAAGTGAATCAGTCAGATGAGTGAACCATCTTGGAAGCAAGTGTTCTAGCCCCAGTCCTCAGATGTTTGAAGCACTGACTGACATCTTATTTGCCTGAGAGAACCCAAGGCAGAACTGACCAGCTAAGCTCTCCTGACTTCCAATTCCTGACCCACAGAAACTGAAATAGTGGATATTCTTCCTTAAGACCCTGAACAGTGAGAAAGTTGGTCTAGTAACATGAGTTAAATCCAGATTAGATGTAATGCTTTACAATCTAATACCTTTTTTCTAGAATTATAAAGGGAAAGGGAAGGGAGGGATAAGGGAGGGTAATTGGGGGGGGCACTCCTGGAGATAATTGCAATATCCAGAATATTTACACATTTTATACACGTTTTATATTATTTTGTTAAAATTGTGTAAGGTTGTTCAAAAAATAATAATAAAAAAAAAGAATTGGGGATAATTTATTGAACAGCAATATGTTTGTGTGTGTGTGTGTGTGTGTGTGTGTGTGTATATACACACACATATATATACAAATATTGTGAGATAATTTATTACATAGCAATTGGTAAATAATACTATGGGAATTTTTGTTGAACGTATATATTGTGATAAAAATAAATTTATTTTATTGAATAATATTATTAAATGAGTAAACTTCCAAGATCTTGGTTGATTTTGTCTCTTAGCTGAAGAATATATACTATATATATATATATATATATATATATAATATATATATTGCTTGATTTTTAAATTATTTTTTTCAATTAATTCATTATGTTATATTTGACTATTATATATTTTAATTTATGTATGCATACATACATATATATAAGCCCATACATACTTAATTTAACAAAACTAGAGTCATAGCTCTTCTTCTCCTTGGTTCCTCCAAAGAAAAGGAGATGTAATTCTAACTAAAGAAGATAGGTTAAGTAGAATTTCCCTTAATAAACATTTTGAATAGGATAATTCTCTAGCACAGGACATAAAAAATTATTATGTAAAAAAATTATTATGTTCTGATTTACCTTTTTATTTTGAGTATGTTAACATGCACAGGTAGAAAAAAAAACTTTTCTGTTTCACTTTTCATGTCTTCTGTCAATTTTGAAAGACACACAAGATAAAAGATCATCTATTACCACTACAGGTTTAAAAGAACTACATTATATCCAAGAGGACAAAAGAAGCCATCCACATTTATGGTGCCCTATGCAGATTGATGTAAGAGTAAGAATCTTCCAGTAACTGCAGCCAATGCACAATCTGTCTTGTTGGCTCCTGAAGCTGCACATTTGTATTTTGTAATGCAGGGATGGAGAGAACTGGTTTACCACTTACAATGCCATATTGCCAGGGAGCTGTACTATTCATGAATGACCAGGCACTCAGAACGCAACTGAAGAGATGTCAAACTTATCACAACCAAGACTTGTGAAAATAAAGTGGTTTTCATCCAAAAGAACTTAAACATTTTGAGTTTTCACTGAGTTTCCCCGCATAGTATTGCTTCTACTACGCTTAATAGTCTTTCATGTACATATAAAAGTAGCTATTAACAATTCAGCAAGAGATGCCAGAGAGTAAAACTCTACATGGTCTTGCATTATGCCAAATACCTTTTGTATCTAATAACTACTTCTTTAGTGTGAGAATAAAATCAGAAGGCAAATGGTAATTAGACACCACTAGCAAATTTGTTTTTGTTCTTATTAAAAGTAACATATTTTTCATTTCTACTTTTTAAAGTTTGCCTTTATTGTTATCAATTTACTTAGTTTCATTAATTTATGCTTTTACTGGTTATAAATAGTACCATAAAAAAGTAGCATTCAAACTACCAGAATTATTTCTTTAAATAATACTAAACAAAAGACAAATGTAGGTTGCAGTCTGATGTTTAAATGACAGGGCCTTATGGTTTCATTCTGACCATTTGGAAAGTATAGGAGCCTTATTTTTATAAAATGACATGTCAGGATAACAATGCTAAACCAAATGTCACTTTTTCTACATTAAAGGGGGTAAAAAAAGAAGCAGCCTTTTTAGAACTTATAGTTCAAAAAAATTTTGTATGAAACCTACTCTTCTCTCATACTCCTGGCATTCATTCAGTTTTTAGTTTGGAAAGAGAAATAGGGATTGAGAGAGCAAAAGCTAGAGCAAAGGAAATGGTGGAAGATACGATGAGGGAGGTATTATGGTGGTGGCGCGGAGTTTGAAGTGGTTTCCAATGTAAAACAGGAAGAGTACTTCAGGGTGGATTCGTTCTCGTCCTTGAACCAGGGTCTTTACTTCTTTTCCAGTACTACTGCTACTATGTGCTCCTCTACCCAAGTCATGATTATTTTTCCTGTTTTCAGGTAATTCATTAAATTTATTTAACAGAAAGGAACAGACTGTCTTTAAAAGTAGCAGACTTTATAAATCTGCAAAGAATCCTGATGAAATTTGTTCTTTTTATGTTTTTTAAAAATTATTTCATTTTCATTTGTTAGGGTTCATTTTGACATAATTATATGAACATGGAACAATTTGCTCTAATTCAGTTCCCAGTACTTCCCCTTTCCCTCTCCTCCTCCTTCCCCCTGTTTTCTTCCTCTACTCCACTGATCTCTCTTCTATTGAAAAATGTTCTTGAACACTTTGAAAGAAAGGAAATTGTGTTGGGTGAACATCTACCTAATCTCAAACACTTTCTCTGTACTTTTGCATTCAGTCTCATTAAATAAAGGATTCTTTGAAGAATCACCAGTTTAGAGGCCAGAAAACGGAAATTTAAAGATCAATGAATAAAGAGTGGATGAGCAGCCCCATGTCCAGTGCAAAAGCTCATTTCCTTCAAAGTGCTCCCTTGTACTCAAAAATACTTTCATCACTTCTTGTACATCTGAAAAATTCTTACTCGTATGTTCTTTTTCAGTGCTGAGGTTTGAACCTAGGACCTCATGCAGGTTACAGCAGTACTGTAACAACAAGCTACATATGCAGTTCTCTTACTCATACTTCTAAACCCTACTGAAAAGTCACCTGTCCTATGACATTCTGAACTCTCCAAAGATATTGCCATCCTGGCACCTAGAAAAGGTACTACTATAAACTCTTCACAGTTCTCAATCTCAGTCTCTTACTGAGATTGTGAGCTCCTGAAAAGGATAGATAGTTTCTTATTTGACTTTTCATTTCCAGAACCTAAGAACCTAATTCAGTTCATAGTAAGTTCTTAACAGATGCTTATTAAATTTTTATACACACACACACACACACACACACACACACACACACATATATATATAGTAGATACATAACAAAATCAACATCTATAAATTTATATAGATGTTGATTTTTATAGATATATATTGAATTTATAGACATGTTGAAAATAAGTGTATTATACCTTCTTTGAGTTAGTACAGTCTGATTTAAAAATAAAATAAAAATTAACTGTTGAGTAACTGCACATTCCATTAATTAGTTGATAAATATGTTACCTGGCTAGCTGATATCACAAGCTCTAGAGAAATTGCTGTTTTACCAAAGGACTTTTAGAATGTAGTAATGACAGGACTTTGGCAAAGGCAAGGTTATATGAGCTTCCTAAAATGAGAGATTGGGGTGGCAAATGGAAGGGTTTTTGGTAGAGACTGCTTAACACAATTGGTGGAAAACATCAAAAACAACTTTGGATAACAACTTAAGTTAAAAATGGTTACTGTTTTGTGAATGTATTTTTTAGCTTTTAGTATCAACAAGAATTCTGGATAACCACTTTTGGAAAATGAACAATAATCAAGGGAAGCTAGGAGGCTGGGAACATAGTTAGGACTATATCACAGGTGCCTCTTAGGATACCATTGACCAATGGGAAATTCTCATTGAACCTTTGGTTCCCAATCCTACAGCTTCCATGGCCAATGGTCTGGGTCTTTTGAAATCCTGGGTCTGACCATATCCCAAACTAGTCATATGGTCATACTCTACATGGCAGAGAGTGAGAAAAGAAAATGTTTGCCTGCTTTATCTTACATGGTTGAAAATAGGCTCTGCATTTCACTTATTTTGGAATAATTATTAAATGGGAAAAGATATTTGTTTGCTGATAGCTATATCCACAAAATAGTAATGGTGGCAGAGTAATTGCATTAATGGCTTGAATCCCTCCCTACTACTCTGGTGCTGAATTTTTAGGGCAATCTCTGTGTACTTTCTTTTGTTCCTCTCTTTATTCCCACAATGCTAGTATTAGTTTCTTGCTTCCCCATCCTAAATTATAATTCAACCCCTCTGATTTGTCAGTGGAAGATGGAGCCCACATGAACAGGATTACTTACCTTATGAAAGATAATCTGGGAAGCTCCCTTTCTCCTCCACCATGTAAGGCTATAGAGAGGAGACTTCCATCTATGTACCTGGATGCAGGCCCTTAGAAGACATGGAACCTGCCAGTACCTTGGCATTAAAATCCTCAGCCATCACACCTGTGTGAAAATTATTTCTGTTGTTTATTTTTTTATTTTTTTTAAAAGAGAGAGGGACAGCGAGAGAGAGAGAAAGACAGAATCAATTTTATTTAGTTTTTCATGGACTTTCGTTGCTCGCACACTTCATTGTGTATGTGGTGCTGGGGTTTGAACCCACGTACTCGTGCATGCAAGGCAAGCACCGTAACCATTCAGCCACCACTCCAGCCCCTATTTCTGTTGTTTATAAACCACCCAGTACATCATACTGTAGTTTGACAAAGCAGCCAGAATGGATTTATGGCCACTCTTCCTTCAATTCAAGAACTACAAATTAACCAACACTTGGATCTACCTATGTGCCTCTTCATTCTTCCATTTTCTACTTTCTGAAAGTATCACCATCAGCCTGAATACTATTTGAAAATGATATAAAGAACAATCTAGTTGGTGCTGAGCTATAAGTGCCCTCCAAGAAGAACCAAGTTTTAACTAATTTTACATAAAAACTTTTATAATCTTTTGCATGTAGAATCAACAATAGAGCCACCTTTTATGAGAAGTTCCATGTTTCAAGGCAGATAATTATATTATTTGTGAAAATAAACTAATTTTGAAAAGTATTTTATAGCTTCAAATTATAATAAAATCATTTAAGAAGAAATAAAATTAGTAAAGTATATAGAAGAGCATGTACATTGCTATAAGTATAGAAGATATATGAATCATTTCCCTCTTCCCTTACAAATTTCCTTCTCATAGAAATAATTTAATGATCTTCTAATGATCCAAATTAATTAGTCCATTCTAAGGAAGCAGCTAGCTTCTTATATGTTAATTGCTTATTTATATTAGCATGGAATCATGGAAATTTATTTTATGGGTTACAATCCCATAAAATATTGTATTTTATTTATTTTATATATTATATCCATTGTATTTTATTTATTGTATCTTATAAAATAAAAGCAAAAGCCACTAGGGGTACATTAAAAAATCAGCTGAAAGGCTGGAGTGGTGGCTCAACATTTAGAGCACTTGTCTGGTATGCTCAAGGACCTGAGTTCAAACCTCAGTACCAGGTACACAACTGGGTGCCAGAGAAACAAGAACCAGATGAAAAATAAATGTAAATTGTTTCTCTCTTTCTCTCTTTCCCTTTCTCTTTAAAAAAGTAAGAAAAAACTGTTTAAATATTATACCATATTTACTTTATAAATAAGATCATAATATATTTTCCTTAATGATGAGAAATACTCAATAATGGTACTTTTCTCACTCCTATTAATACTCACTGTCCTCTACAACATGTTTGATAAGTCGTTTGATTTCTTTTTTTCCTATTTGCACAAGCCTCCATATTATCATTTTATTAACATAGTTTTGAGAGAGGTGTGTTTGATCTGTGTGAGTTAGTGAGTGTACGCACATGTGCATGCAAGTGCATGCAGAAAAATAATATTTGGGGGAGGATGGTGGTTGGGGACTGAACCCAGGGCCTGGTGCATGCTAAGCACCTGTTTACCACTCAGCCACATCTACAGCCCAGGAAAACAATCTTTTATCATAGTTCTAGTTTTCCCTTTCATTATAACTGAATTGGCAAACTATACCACATAGATCATTTCTCACCCTTAGGCCAGCCAGAGATTCATTCAGCACCTATTCAAACATTTTTACTATTTTGTGATTCTAGTCTTGTTTCCTGGCACTAGACCATACATTATTGCTGATGACAAGGTTAATAAATATTGTGGTTCTAAGAAGTGCCAGAAAATGATCAGTTTGTCTTTTCTGCTTGCCTCTTCTTCTCAGAAGCAGAGTCATTTAACTCTACTGTAAGTCCTTTAGAACTAATTTCACAGTATTGTGTATTTACAATGCTGTGGTATTCACAATCAAATCCTTCCTGCTCCACCTTGGAATGAACTGGGTCTCTGTCATATTTTCCTGGTCCTGGTTCCCAGTCTGTGCTTCATTTTCTTCTACTAGACTGCATGTTGTTCTCTATCACAGTAAACTTCTATCCAAATCAAGAACTTGGGTATCTGACTTCCTCTTATAAGTCAGCACCTGGGCACAGGACATTTACTCTTTGGAATTCCCCTCATCAAATTCTCAGACACCTACTTGAATTATCCAGAATCATTGTGTATAATATAAACCATATTCACATTGTAGGAAATAGTCATTCAATTTGACTCAATTCAATCACCTTAACAAAGATTCATCAAGTAACTTTAGTGTTAGGTCCTACACTAGGGCATAGGGTTATAAAGATGAATGGTATAGAAAAATGCTCTAAAAGAGTTCCTAGTCTTGTTGAGAATGAAAGAGAAATGTACTACAACTGATTATGTGAAAGACTAGGCATACATACACCTCATCAAAGAGAGAAACACAGTCAGAGGAAGGAGGAGCCAAAAATCTGGGAGGTAAACATGGTTGCCAACATTTTCATGTGCAGTGACTACATGAGCATTAGGCTTGAATGTCACTTCTTGGCAATTAGCAGAGGTGGTAGATCGCATGTTTCTTCCCGATTTTCCCCTCTAACCGCATATATACCCTTTGGCATATCTTCATGGGAGAGTTTATGATCTCTCCCATTCCTTAACTCTGGACTCAATCACTAACTTAGTAACTTACCTTGGCCAATTGGAAACTGGTGAACACAAGTCAAGTATAGTGTGTGATGAGATTTCACACGGAGCTTCTGCTTCTGTGCTTCCATCATCACCATAGGGCTTGCTCTGTTTAGTCTTTTAGTCCCAGAAGTGGATTGAGAGACAAATGAGGTGAAGCTGTTCCAGCTAAGCACCCCCAGATGATAGAGACATTAACAACTCCACTGAGATCAGCTACATCCAGCAAAGATTAGCCTGTTCCAAATTCATGACAATAAACATGCCCTATAATAGACAAGCCAAAATATCACAAATCTCAGTAGTTGAAAGCTTGAAATATAAGAGCTATTTGGGAAAAAAATGGATTCAAGAATGATATAGGGGTTTTGGGTTTGGCTCAGTGGTAGAGTGTTGGCTTAGCAAGCACAAGGCCCAGGGTTCAATCCCCAGTAACCCCCTCAAAAAAGAATGATTCAGAACATAGGTCCTAGTGATTCTTTGGATATAGATAGAGAAGACAGGGATGGAGTTTAGAATGGCTCATGGAATTCTGAGATAGAGGTCTGACAAAACTGATAAATGAAAAGTGTAAGTTTTCAAGGTTGGTTAATTGACAGAAGAATATTATCATCAGGCCTGTGACCCATATTCTTTCCAGAGACACCCAGAAGTAATGAATTCAGTCACTTCTCCATGTGAGCATGGTAATGACCCAAAGATGTAAACATAGTAATGGTATTTATTGGTTCTTTTTTAGGTAGACATGATGTAAGTTGTATGATGACATAAGTATAAAAACATGGAGTTTACTTGTTCTAATTCAGTTCCCAGTTTTTCACCTTCCCTGCCCTTCCTCCCACTCCCTGTTCTTTTTAGGTATATTTGACATTAAGATAAATGCTGATATTTTTATAAAAGCATGCAGTATAATTTATTTTAATTTAGTCTCAACATTTCCCTTCCCCCACTTCTCTTTCCCTCTACTCTGCTGATATTTCTGTTGTTTACTAATAGCTTTTTTTTGTTTAGTGACTTGTTGATATACATGTTGACGAGATTCACTATGGTATGTTTACATATGAACATGGGAAAGTTAAGTCTATTCATTCCACAAAATTTCCCTATCTTATTCCTTCTTCTTCTGTTTCCTTCCCCTTCATCCATTCCTCTACTCTTTGCCTTATTTTGGGTTGGCTTCCACATATCAGAGAAAACATTCAATCTTTGGTTTGTTGAGACTGGTTTATTTCACTTCACATGATATCCTTTAGTTCCATCCACTTGCCAGCAAATGATATTAAGTCATTCTTCCTTATGGCTGAGTAATACTCTATTGTGTGTATATTCCCCATTTTCTTTCTATTGAAGGGCACTTTAAAGGATCTAAAATCAGCATACTAAGCGAGCTGAAGTGGGGCAGCTTTTCCTGTGGCTCTGAGTCTGGATGAGAATATCCCAGTTTATCTTCAGTTTTTCAAGGTGCATTCTGGGGAATATATTTATGAACTTCTAGTGCTAGTTTGAGAAGCTTTTTTGATTTGAGTGCAGAAAACAAGGGATTTTATCCATCCCGCTAGGAAAGAAGCAGTTCGACTTTGTTTGTTTACATTCCAGTGAGCGGCAGCGGCAGCAAGCAGCGACCGCATTGCTACTGGGATCCCGTGCTTTTTAAAAACAGAGCATCGGGCAAGCACATTTGCAGACACCCACCCAGGTCATACACTGTGTTGGGCAAGAATTGTGCTGGGAAGCAGCCGCTGAGGTGCCCAACCAAACAGACTTCTCGGAGGGAAAGCTGAGCCACCATTACAAGCTCCAGGAGGAGCTCTCTCTGGCTTTTCAGAGCAGGCTCTGAAAACTGCATCAGGAGATGGCCACTGACCACAGTCTAATCCCGGAAGAGAAGGCCTCGGCCAGACCCAGGCTCCACCTTGCTTAGAGGGGTATTCGGTTTGAGAAATAAAGGGGAGCAATTCCCAGACCTGTCCACCCCACCCCCTAATCAGAAGGATCACATGACAAGTTAAAGGCTTTGAGTCTTCTGCCACAAGAGGCAGTGTATGCAACTCCCAGCAGAGGGAGAATAGAAAGCATCCATACTCCCTGCTCATTAAATCTTCTGGCTTTCAGCTCCCCTAGGAGGCTGGCAAACATCAGGGCATTCCAGAACCAATCCTCTTCATTGCAATCCCCTCCTAGAAACCCCAGAAATCTGAGGCCACCCCAGTCCTCTTTGTGAGATCACATGATCACAGACTGAGAGACATTCATATCAAAATTCAGAAGGACAGTGAACATCTCCTCCCAAAGGACTCAGAGACACCCTTACTGTCTATAGTTCCAAGTTCTTGTTAAGAATTTTTTACTTTTTATCTGATTTTGCATACATATATACATTTTTTTCTTTCCTTTTTTTTTTCTTGCCTTCTTTTTTTCTCCTGTTCTCAACATGTTTTGGTGCATTAACTGGAACAGTTTATCGGTTCATGGACATATAAAAAATACTAGCTATTTTTGTTTTTTCTTTTGCTTTCTGGATTTATTTTGCTCTCTTTTTTAATTTTTATTCTCTTTTTTCTGTTCCTGTTTGTTTTAGTTTTTGTCTTTGTGCGTTTGTACATTTCCTTGTCCTCCCTCCTGAAAAGAGGGATTCTGGTCAGCACATTTAGTATCTGAAGTATACTGTACCTGACCTTCTTATTTTACCTATGCATGCTTCTACCCATATGCAATCACCCAAATCTTATTAATATCTCTTTTACCCCTCTGATATTTTACCACTGCT
>PVKS010041732.1:0-15828 GCA_004027875.1 Aplodontia rufa
ATCACAAAGTTAACCCTTCCTCCAAAGGGATGAAAAACCAAGGGTAGTATTGTTCTGCCTCTTGGCAGGGGAACGGGGAGGCAGGGTTCTTTAGTTAAGCTGTGTTTAAACAGGAACTCCATTTAAACAAGTCACCACATTCCCAAATCATTCCATGTAATCAAAACTTTATTTAACATGGAATTACCTACAAAGTGAATTTTGACTGTAAAGACACTTATACAAGATTGCTTCACAAACACAGAAATGGTTGGGTGATCGGAACCAGCTAGACTAAAAAGTAAAATGTTAGAGCTGGAGGAGACCTTAGAAATCATTTGACTTAGTCCTCCCGCTACAATGGAGGAAACTTAAGCTTGGAGACTTTAAGCTGATTTCACCAAAGCACACGGATAATTATGTTATGGCTGTTTTCCATCCAGACCTGAAGTATTCCGCTTTGGTAATCTATCCACATCCTTCCACCTAACTGCATAGGACAGAGGGTTGGGGTCAGACTGAGCTGGGTTCAAATATTCGCTCTTGACTTGCCAGTTGTGTGTGACCCTGGGCTCTGGTAGGCAGATCCTACCCTGACAGAAAGCAAGGCCTGGGCATTAATTGAGAGGTACAGACCAAGGCAGGAGGAGAACTGGAGGCCTGTTCACCTCTCTACAGGAAGGAGACTGAGAGGCGGGAAGGTCTCCATGGTGGAGACTATGCCAAAGTTTGTGGCCATCTCTGCCTCGAGGCCTGACTGCCTAGAGGCACTTTGCTTCCGTCAGCCTGCAGAAGTACCTGTCCCCCTGGCATCATTGGTGTGGCATTTGGCTGTGATGCCTCCTTTTAATGGTCCCACTGAAGATGTGGAACGTGGATTTTACTCCCATGTCCGCTAAGTTCCAGAGCCTCCTGTGGGCTTTCTCCAGGGCTCTTTCCACCTGAGTGTAGACCCCCACCATCTGAGGGAGATAGCAATAGGGCTGCCCTTAAACTGTTATGAGAAGGAAAAGAAGTACACCTGAAAGTGTGTGGTATGTGTATATAGACGCTTGACAAATGCTGCATGCCTCTGTTTTTCATCTGCAGCATAGCAGTGCATTTGGCATTGTCCAAGAACTTTGACCTCTGTGACTTACAGAGTATATTATTTAGAAATGATGATATTGCACCAGGCACAATGGTACACACCTGTAATCCCAAGCTGTGAGATTGCGGGAGTGTACCATTGTGACGTTGTCCAAGTGACATTGTCCAAGAACTTTGACCTCTGTGACTTATAGAGTATATTACTTAGAAATGATGGCATTGTACCAGGCACAGAGGCACACACCTGTAGTCCCAGCAGCTCGGGAGGCCGAGGCAGGAGGATCTCAAATTTAAGGCTAGCCTCAGCAATTTAGGGAGAGCATAAGCAACTTAGTGACATGCTGTCTCAAAAAAAGAGGACTGGGGCTATGTCTCAGTGGTTAAGCACCGCTGGACTGAATCTCCAGTGCCAGAGAGAGAGATAAAGGAGAAAGAATGTGGCATTGGTGAAAGCACTAGATAGCAGAATAAAAGATAATATTCATAATCTGAGTCTAGTTGGGGCTATCTGACTACTGTTTCATAAAGAGACAAATTGTGGTCAAATCTCACTTTTTTCAGGTCTTTGGGTTAAAAGAACTAAGTTAAACTCCTGGTCCATCATTAATAAAAGATGTCAGAGAGGAGGTGGGATGTAGCTCAATGGTAGAGTATGTGCTTGGTACGTGTGAGGCCCTGGATTCAATCCCCAGCACCAAAAATGGGGGGTGGGATGCAGTGATCAAATTATCACAGCATAGCAAGGTTGTATCCTCATATTTAAAACGAGGTTACTTGGTGGTGCTCTCCTATTGTTCCAGCTGCTCAGAAGGCTGAGCGGGAGGATCATCTTAGCTCTTAAGTTTGAGACCAGCCTGGAAAACATTTTAAAAAATAAAAATACAAATAAATACAATGAGTTTGATAATAATACCCACTCAGTGGGTGATTGTGGAGCTCAAGAGAGAAAAAGTGCACATGAGGAGGCAAAAAGTTTTGCTGGAGATCAACTGTACGGTGTGGGGTCCTAAGGAGCTGTTTTCCTCTCTCCCCAGTTTTCATCTTGCAGCTGCAAAAGGACATGTGGAATGCCTCAGGGTCATGGTCGCTCATGGTGTGGATGTGACCGCCCAAGACACTACAGGTAAGTGGGGTTTTTTATCTCTTGAGCAACAGGAGTAGGTACCACAAAGGATATAAATTTTTTCATTGTGGAAAACTTAGAGTCTGTAGATTAGTCCAAAAAAGAAAACAAAAAAGAGAAGGGGAGAGGGGAGGAAGGATGGAAGGGAAAATGAAAGGGAAAAGTATGTTTTGCACCTGTAAGATACGAAATAGTTCCCACGAAATTAATAAAAACTGGAAAAGTTAAAAAAAAAAAGTAATCACAAGGAAATCGGTAGAAGAAAGGGACCTGGGGATGAGAGGAGGTGAGGGGGGCGGGGAAGTGCTAGGGAGGCATATTGGCCAAATTATATTGTTAGAGTGTGATTGTATGCATATATGAATGTGTAACAACAATCCCCTCATTATGTATAACTATAATGTACCAATGATAAATGGGAAAAACAATCATTTGCAATGGCTAGACTCTGATACAGTTTCATCATCTGTCTGCGCCTCTGTTTTCAACTGCTGTGAGCTTAGTCAACTAGAGGTTGTGTGCTTCTTATCCTCCAGCTTTACATTATTTCCTAACATACATATGGACAAAGCAGTGTTCCTTAGGTTTTTTTTTTTTAATGAATCACAGTGTAAAATCAGAATGGAATGAATTATTTAGTAACATATTCTATCAACTAGCTGAGATGAACTCTGTGGACAGAAGCCATGAACTTCATTGTGATGGGTTACCCAAGATTCTCATCCCTTCCTGTATCTCAGCGCATCCACGTCACCTGGGAATTAGAAGGAAGGGAGGAGGGAAGAGGAAAGAGCATACGGTGTACACATAACTGTATACATATATACCTATCCTCCACTCTCTAAGATTTAGATTCTGTTACAGTTTAGATGAAAAGTGTCCCCCAAAAGCTCACATGCAGCAAGGCTGAGATGAAATGACTAGATTGTTGTCTTAACGCAATCACTGAGTTAATCCATAGGGATTAACTGGCAACTCCAGGCAGGTAGGGTGCGTGGAGGAGGTGGGTCATTGGAGGCATGCCTTTGAGGCATATATTTTATATCTGGCATGGAGTCTCCCTCTACTCCCTGGAGCCAAAGCTTCTGCTGTGATGTTCAGCCTCACCTCAAGCCCCAAGAAACGGAGCTCGTCTTCCATGGACTGCTACCTCTGAAACGATGAGCCCCCAAATAAACTTTTCCTCCTGAAATGGTTCTTCTCAGGTCTTTTAGTTGCAGCAATAAAAACCTGACTGAAACACATTCCGTTGTCTAGAGGTTGCCGATCAACTGTTGTTTTCTTCTAGCAGCCAAGGTGATTCTTATGTGAAGGTAATGTTGACAGATGTTGAACAAGGCAGATGGAAAGAAGAGGTGGAGCAGTCGAGCCTTTTGTAGGCTTTGTCCTCTGGGAAGGAGCCCCCGGGGTCTCCAGCCTGGGATTCTGCCCCTGTTGATCCTAGGAAAGGGCCAAAGCACCTTCTGATTTTTCACTTCTCTATTACTTTGGGAAATCTTTGGCTTCTCCTAGGTTTTTGTTAGTTTCTACTAGAAAACAAAATCAACTTAATTCCATAGTCTTTAACTAGGCTTTTCATTAATCTATAATGGAGCCTTTCCCTACTCCCCCAAATTGGTCTCTTCAGAGCAGTCATCTTGGGGGATCAGTCAGGTATTGCAAGAATGCTATTACTCATAACATACCTAGGAAGCTTATGTTTCAGAAGTGTTTTCAAAGTCTGTGGCATTTAAAAGAAAATAATCTCAGTGGTTGGTGAGCTTTATTCTTTGAGAATAGGTTTTTTTAGGACAGGCCAAGAACCACTTGAAGTCAAGTCAGGTAAATGACACGTCAAACTGGTAAAACCATTTTTGGTCAAAAATAGGGAGAGATTGAAGTAACAGAATGATTTTCCTGAGCAGTTCCACAGAGAGTTCCAAAATATTTTGAGAAACGGCAAGACTACTAGCAGACTAATGGTTTTCCTGAGTGACTGCCTTGAAGGAAAGTTAATTTATGTTGCACTGATGAAGGTCATCTTTAATCTCAAGACCCATTTTGTTTGTTTTTAAAGGCTTTGTTGTTTATTGTATTTATTTTTAGGAAACAGATTAGACAGGAGTCTAGTTACTTCCATCAGGACCCAATGTCTTCTTTTACCTCGTTTTATTATAGGGAAAAATAAGTTCCTTTAATACATGCTCATTGTAGAAAACTTGGAAAGTATAAAAAACAAAAGAAGATAACCAGGGTTTCTGCTCCTATTAGAAAGAAAAATACAATATTAATGTTTTGTGCTATTTCCTTATAGATTATATCCCCAGCACATTTTTTACATAACCAAGATCATATTATATAGTAAATTCTATATACTGATTTTTAAGTTAATATTACAGCAATGTTGTTTTCCCCATTAAAAGACCTTAAGAAGCATAATTATGTGCGGCCACATGACACCCTGTAGGTGAATTTGCCATCAGATCCCTAACTGGGTTTTGCGTATACCTGGTGCAATATAAGCATTAAGCCCTCAATACTCCACCTCATTGTCCACCTCTGCAGAGTGAATGGCATGATGCCCCAAGAAGGAACTCTAGAAGGGGTGCTCAAACCCATCCTGGATGCTCCTCAAGGCTGGTCAGTGCAAACTGATTGAATTGGGTCAATCCTAGCACTTTGTGGCCCCAGGACATTGTCCAAATGTTCCATTGGTTGGAAAAGTCTCAGTGCTTTCCAGAGTCTTCCCTCTCATCAGACATTTTCACATGAGGCCAGTACTTCATCCTTCAGAGTTTTACTTTGGACTGAAGGAGGCATGAGTGTCTTCTGATGATTCTTGGAAGTGTGCCGACAGACCACCAGAACAAAGAAGGAAAGCACTGCGTGGAAAAAGTTTATGGGAGCGGGTGGCCATGTGTTATCTGAGCAGCCCTGCTTGATGGTTTTCTGCCACAGCAAACAAGATAATGGTGATGGCTTTTACTGCCCATGCTTGTGCCTTTGCTGGTACCTGCAATGCCTGCACCCTGACTCTCCCTCTCAAGGCACATGTCCGAATATAAAGGAAGGACAGTGACATTAGTCACACTATGCCTTAGTGGTCATCGCTAATTTGAAATATTTTTTACAGGTAGAGGATAAATTAAATGGCCTAGCATGGATAGGAAAGGTCTTTTCAGTAAACCAACCTTAAATATTGCCACTGAGATGCAGGCATCTTCAATCTCAAAACCTAGTTAGAACTGGTGTAAAACCCCGTTACCATAACTGATACTGCCCTGTAAGTGGTTTTTCTTTTGGTGGGAGGGGAACCTTTAAAATACATTGTATGGACCCATTTCATCCTTTTATACACAGTCTACAGGACGGTCAAATTGGTACAATTTCCCACTTTTCAAGCTGCTGACGAGCCAGGTGTGGCAGCATGTGTCTAATCCCAGCAGCTCAGGAGGATGACAAGTTCAGCGGGAGGCCATAAGCAACTTATTGAGACCCTGTCTCAAAATACTAATAAAAAGCTCAGTGGTTAAGCTCTCCTGCGTTCAATCCCTAATACTAAAATAAATGAAAAATCTGCTGACTAAATGTTAAGAATTAGAAGGAAAGAGCTTCTAGTATCTTGTTTTATTCATTTTGGTTATCTTTCTACACGCAATGCTTGGGACTCTGAAAAGTTTTTTTTTCATTTTTATTGGTTCCTTCTAGATATACACAATGATACAATGTACAATGACACAATTAAAAATCATGGAGTATAAGTGGTTCTGATTTAGTCCCCAGTATTTCCCCTTCCCCTCACTTCCTCCCACCCCTTGTTCTCTTCCCCCTAGTCTACTGATCTGTTATTTACTAGTAGTTTTTTATTAGTGGCTTGTTGATGTACTTGATAATGAGATTTACTATGCTATATTCTTATATGAACATAGGAAAGTTAGGTCTGATTCATTTCACAAACTTTACCTATCCCATCCCTCCTTCCTCCCTTTCCTTCCTTCCTTCCCGTTTGTCTGTTCCTCTGGGGTTTTTTTTTTTTTTTTTTTCCTCCTTATTTTGTATTAGCTTCCACATATCAGAGAAAACATTTGACCTGTCACTTACTATATCCTCAAGTTCCATCCATTTGCCAATGAATGCCATAAATTCGTTCTTCCTCATGGCTGAGTAATACTCAATTGTGTACATATACCACATTTTCTTTATCCATTTATTTGTTGAAAGGCACCTTGGGACTCCACCAAACTGGTCCCAAGAGTCAGAATGCAAACTGTACATCTCAACACATCCCATCTAATACAGTTGAGAAGGGAAACTGAGTCTTTTTTTTTTTTTAAGAATGAGGGACAGTGAGAGAGAGAAAGAGAGAAATAATTTTTATTTAGTTTTTTGTGTGACTTTCGTTGCTCCGAGACTTTGTTGTGTACGTGGTGCTGGGGTTTGAACTCGCATACTCGAGCATGCCAGGCAAGCACTGTAACCGCCAAGCCACCGTCCAGCCCAGGGAAACTGAGTCCTAAACAGCTTCAGGCCACTCCCAACTTATAATTCAAACTCAGCAACACAGTCTCAGGAGTGGGGGTTAATATCCCCCACCCCTTGTTTTTTGTATTAAAGTATTACTGAATAGAAGTTTTATGAGTCCTTTGCAATAAATCTTATGAGCAGAGCACTATCAGAAGATAAGATTGTGTATGGTTATATACAGCATCAACAAGCATATTAGGTAGCTTTGAAGGTGTCTTAGCTTTTTCACTGTTGTGACTAAAAGACCCGACAAGAACAGTTTTAGAGGAGGAAAAGTTTATTTTGGGGCTTACAGTTTCAGAGATCTTAGTCCATTCCTAGGGGCTCAAGGTGAGGCTAAATATCGAAGCAGAAGAGTGTGGTGGAGGAGAGCAGCTCAAGACATGATCAGGAAGCAGAGACAGAGGTCTGCTTATCAGATACAAAATATATACCCCAAAGGCATGCCACTTAGGGACCCACCTCCTCCAGCCACACCCTCCCTGCTCCTAGTTACCACTCAGTTAATCCCTGTCAGGGGATTAATTCACTGATTGGGTTAAGACTTCCATAACTCAATCACTTCACCTCTAAGCCTTCTTGCACTGTCTCATAAGCTGTTGGGGGCACCTCATATCTAAACCATCACAGGAAGCTTAAGTGAGATGGTCAGGATGGGCATCTTAGTCATACTGGGCACATTTAAGTACATTTAGCTGCTAAACTTTCATGATTACTGCTGTTTCATCCAGATCATAGATCATCATCTTCTGGTTTTACTCTTTGGGCTATTGAAAGGTTTCTGACCTTAGACTGAGGAAGAGACAGAGAGACAGGAAGTTTGACAATCATCACTCCAAGTGTTCTCACTTTAAAAGCCATAAAAAGAAAGATCCAGGGGCTGGAGTGGTGGCTCAGTGGTTACAGCGCTTGCCTGGCTTGCATAAGGATGTGGGTTCAAACCCCAGCACCATATATACGACAAAGTGTCAGAGCAATGAAAACCACATGAAAAACTAAATAAAATTGATTCTCTCTCTTACTGTCCCTCTCTCTTAAAAAAAAAAAAAAAGAGATCCAAAGGCTTACAGAAGACTGTCCCTTGTGTTTTTGTTTTTTGGGGGGCTTTTCCCTGCTCTTAATTGCTTGTTTGCCCAACAACACATAGCAATCAAGTAGAGAGGTCAGCTCCTAGACCATTGCTGAACTGAACCCATGTTACTTTCTGGCACCTTTTCTTATTTGTGCTTGTTCTTCTCTGATTAAGAATTGGGGAGGAAATATATATTTTTTTTCTTTTTTTTTTTTTTAGAACATTTCTGTGCAAACAGCAAAATTGATGGCAAAGTTGTTTTGTTTTGTTTTACGGATGCCTGCACTTAGCATCTTGGAATAGGAAATAGAATTAAATAGATATAATTATCAGAAGACTGAAGAAGACTAGAGAATTTTCTGTTATCAACACTTCTCTGAAGCCTTTTCTGAAACTCTCTTCATTAACAAGCATATGTGTTTGACATGTGACAGAATTCAAGCAAAGAGTGGCTTGAACATCAGAAGTTTACGTCTCTCTGTTGAAAGTCCCATATTGGTGTAGCAGTTCTGTCCCACACCACGAGGATCCTGATTCCTTATTGCTGTACAGGGTCTTTCTTTGGTGCCAGTGATTCAGGATGGTTCCGCAGGGGTCTGCTACCCAGCAATAGAAAGGGGCAGGGCAGGGAGGGCCCTCCCATGCACACACCTATTTCTACTCAGATCTCATTGGACACAACACGGACTGAGGCCGTCTGACTGTATGGGAAGCAGGGAAATTCTGAGCAGCAAGTTTTCTAGTTAAACATCAAAGATGTGCTGGAGAGGGAGGCAGAAACAGAAATTGAAGGTTCTGTCACTCATCTCTTAACTTGTCTCTGATCTCTTTGCACACTTGACTTTCCTGACAAAACTACTTCTCTTGTAAGAGAGATCTAGGAGAGTGAAGAAGCTGAGGTTTGAAATGTGATACTGAGAGCCCACAAAGCAGGGGAAAGCTTGTGAGCCCTTCTCTTCCATCTCCAGTTGCTGGTTTACCTTTTATGATTTCTGGGTTGCCTTCTGTTCCGTTACATCCCATAGCCCCACTCAAATTTGACACTGATAATATTCATCTTAAAATGCAGGCACTTTAGAAGATGAGTCATTGTAGCTGCAAGATATACCCAGTAAATGCTGTTCATATTTTAATTTGGAATAAAGGAAAACCAAAGAGGATTGTATGATTCATGGTACTTGACTTTGCTATTCATTCATGTATACAGGGAGGTCAGAAGGAGAAGCCGAACACAAGGCGCAGCATAACCCAACCATGAAAACATTCCAGATGATACACACATGCAAAAACATCTTTTGATTCTGTGTAAAACACTGCAAATTTATATTGTGCTTTAAACATAAGGGGAGACTAAGGGATAATTTTATGACTCTGATACTAAGAAAGAATATTATAAATAAGTCTTACAATCTAATCTTCTCTCTGGAGAATATAACAATATGAATAGACTTGTACTTCAGTGATAAAAAATTTGATTTAAAGATGAGGATTCTAAGAATAATGTCATTAAATATATTTAAAATTATTAATAAGAGCTAGGACTAGGGATGTGACTCAGGAATGTTTTCCTAGCATGCACAAAATGTTCCCACCTTTTTTAAACAGTGTTGGGGATCAAACTCAGGGCCTTGCACATGCTAGGCACGTGCCTTACCACTGAGCTACATCTTTGGCCCTTGAAAAATGCCTTCATGCTACTAATTAGAAAAACACATCACAAGGTCAGGAATACAAGAATTTTCACTAAAAACTCAGTGCTCACAGCTAGGTAGGCCCCAAACACTGGAAGTGGAATGGAAGTCTGATTTTTTGGTTATGAGGTATTATTTAAATGTCCCTATCACGTTGTCTTTGGAGAACTGTGCCTTTTTGAAATGGGTGCTGTTGGAATAGAACAGCTTTTTTTCATAGCATGGACAAAAGCTAAATGCATCCCATGTACTACATAAACAAGTCTCCAACTTACAATCAGGATGTGTTCCAAAAGTTCATTTGTAAGGCATTTGTTTAAAATTCAGAATGTGCTTGTGCTTAGAAACAGTGTATAAATGATGGTTGGGGAGGCCAAGCTGGCCCACTGAAGCCTATTTAATGCACAATGTAACTAAAGTCATGCTATTATGCTTTATTATTCATGCTGGGGGGTGTCTTGTCAGGGGAGAGGAGGAGGATCTTCATCCTCCTGTGATGGACTTCTGCCTCTTGGCATTCCACCCCGGCTAAATAACTCCCCTCACACATACCCTCGAGATCTCTCAGTACCTCTGCTTCAGAATAGAAGGGTTCTGTAATTTTGACTTTACACAGAATTTTGTGCAGCCCACTATGATCCTCTGATCTTAAATATGGTGTTTCCCAGCCATGTGATCCTCTAATTAGTAAATTCTCGTTTTATAGAATGAAGAATAATTCTAAAAGAGGAATGGTATTTTGGAACTGGGTCACCATAAAAAAAGAAATTGTCCCTCTAAAGCACTGGTTCTCAACTGGGGATAATTTTGCCACCGAGGGACATTTGGCAATATCTAGAGACATTTTCAGTTGTCACAATTGGACACCTGGTAGGAAGAGGCCAGGGATATGACTTGACATCCTACAATTTACAGCAGTAATCCACCTGAAACACCAGTAGGGCTGAGGTTGAGAAATCATGCTTTAAGCAGGTCACAAAGTGTGGGAAAGGAATGCTAGAAGGAGCAAGGTACTGTGAAGAATAAAGAAATAAAGCAGGGAGTGAGGATAAAAAGCACGGGGAGCAATTGGAATTTGTAATGCGTTTGTCAAGTAAGGCCTCCAGTAGCCTGCATTTCAGTGGCATCCAGCAGAGGGGAGAGAGCAAGCTTTGTGGCTGAACTAGGGAAGAGAACCCAGGCTAAATGCAGAACAACTGCAAAGCCCCTGGTGTGGGAGTCTTCTGCCCCTTGGGTCCCGCTAAGCCCCTCACTGATAGAGGACTACAGACCCATTTGGCAGTGGGGGGAGTTGGTTAGAGCACTGAGATTTCCTGAAGTTATCTGACCACGACACTGAAGCCTCATGTTGGAGTGAAGAAAGGAACTTAAAGAAATGCAATGTTAGTAATTTGTTGTTTTATAACTGTTTCCCCTCTTGCATGTAAGAACTTTGAAATCTGAAATCTCCAGGTAATAGCCACTTAGGGCTGGAGTACAGCTGGAGGAGAGGGAAGGGTCAGTGGGGATTAAGTTTGTGGGTCTGGTATGTTCTTTGCTGCCCTGTGGGCTGTGTGTTTTGGGTTTCTAGGCCTGGGGTGGTCTGCCTGGTGTGACTGTTGTGGACACAGGACATTTGGCACGCACATTGACAGCTGAAAGCAGAACTTCTAAGCCTCATGTCAGGAGTCCACCGCAAGCTTCTAGCCTGGAGCTTAATCGCACCCTAAGAAAACACAGTTGGAGCCTGAGAATGTTATCCGGTGGGCGGATGCTCTGTGTTCTCCCCACTTTTGTGGCACTAGAGAATGTGAGGCTTTAATCTCCAGAGGAACAATTCTGTCTTTGTTGGAGAACAATTTATTTCCTCATAGTTGTCTTCAGTGCAGAGATGTGAAAAGTGTGGCCTTTCTCCCCAATTTTTGCTTTCCAATCCTTTCAGGACACAGCGCTTTACACCTGGCGGCCAAGAACGGACACCACGAGTGCATCAAGAAGCTCCTTCAGGTAAAGCGGTGGCGCCAAGTTAAAATGGTGTCATTTCTAAAAGGGTAACCTTATCTGTGAAAAATGAAATGCCTCCCCTGCACATACACACATGCATACACATGCATGTGCACACAGTTTTTAATACTATTCCAGAACCCTGTTTCCTTCCTAGCCTTCTTACTAAAATGACAGCCAGGGAGAGGATTGCCACCATAGCAACTCCACTGGCAGAGGGGAGGATCCTAATCCAAATTTGGAGTATCTTCCTAGGATCAGACTCCTCCCCACACTTTAGTCTGTTCTTTATTTCACCTTTCTGAATGATTTGTAACCTCTCTGTAACTGCTGGAAATCTTTGCCACACTGGCTCTCCAATGTCCTGGTATTCTCCCTATAAATCATTAGTCAAGTGCAGATCTTAAGAAGCACAATTTCAACCAGAATTTCGTTTGCACACTTGATGAGCTTTTAGTTCTTGGTTCCTGTTTCAGTGTTAGGTTTTATTCTTCTGTAGAATTATGAGCCAACTCTCTGGTTTGATAACCTTGCCAGGGAGTTTATGATGATGCCTTAAGGTGATGACATCCATAAATCTGTAAAGATACATATTCAGTGAACCCTCAATAGCAGTCCATACAGTAACATCCAGCTGTTGCAAGTCAAAATGCAAGCTGGCTGTTTTCAGGAACAGCAGAGAGCAATAAAATACATGTTTGGAGTACTGTCTGTTCTGTCAAACTGTTGCCTCAGCCCCCACAAGCACTGTTTGGGACCCAGCATCTTGCTTTAATTTGACTTTGAAACTCTAATGCAGAATTGTGGTCACATCCTTCAACTTGTCTGCTCTGTTGATCACGCAGCTTCATGTCTTGCATTTCATGCTCCTTGCTACTGCCAATTCCAGGAATGTTTAAATTAACAAGTCTTTGAAGCAAAACTCAAGAAATAATAGATCAATGTCTGTGGTGCTGCATTATGAGGCTTCCCCTTGAAGACAATGAACATAGAATTTTTCTTACTCCCTTCCTCTGGGACCACACACACTGAATAAATGAAGATCACTCATGCCCAAGTGTCCTGCATCTGTATCTTCTGTCCTTAGTCTCTCTCTCTCTCTCTCTCTCTGTGTGTGTGTGTGTGTGTGTGTGTGTGTGTGTGTTTTAAATCTCCATTCCCATCCTACCTTGGCTATTTAGACTTTGCATCTGACTCTGATTTTAAGGAAGATTTAACCTGACAAGCTGGAAGTCCTTGTGGGCTAAGACCAGATATTCTAGCCTCTAATGTAATTTTATATCTGGTTATGCAAATGGGTTGGTTTTTCTCTGGAATCTTTGAAGCCTTTCAGCAGTTCCTTGTGCTGTTCTAAAATTAGGCCAAAGCTTAGTAAGTAGTAACTTGATCTTCATTCTTCTTACCACTAAAGGGCAGGCATTTCTCTGTAAGGTAGCTCGATCTTTCCTCTTCCAACTTGCAAATTGTCTGACCATTGTTGTTCTTTCTGGGTAGTGAGTCAAACACCAATCTTCCTGTTAGGTCACTTCCCTTGGGTCCTGGGCAGGTCTAGTTGGTTCTCCACATCTTGGACAACCTAGACTCTCTGTGATGTGACCCTGCAGTCTCCTGCTCCACCCTCTGAATTTAGTGAGCTTTCTGGGCTCTCTAGGCCTTTGATGTAATTGTCCACTGGAGATATTTCCCCTATCCAGGAAACACCATTTTAAAGTTCTGTCTCCTCAAGGTAAGGGGGACAAATATCCCTGGGAGATTCTACATTCAAATGAACTCTCCCTCCCTCTCCCCAACACACGATCTATGCTTCCTTGCCTCCCATTCATTCCTGAGTCCACTGCAGTTGGGTATCAGCCCTTGAGATGCCATAGAGATGGTCCTAGTGGAGGTCACCAGCAACCTTTCAGTTTCCGATGACAATAGCATCCTCTCAGTGGCAGTTCACTCCCTCCTCTTCGAGCATTTCTCCTCTCAGCAACTTAAGTCCCTGCCTACAAAACTTCTGCTTTCTTCCACCGCTCTGGCTACCCCTTCTCCTATATAGCCAGACATAAAACCGAGGTCTCTTCACTGTTCTTTCTCTAAGCTCCTTCCCTTGATGATCTCATCCCCACCTGTCTGTAGCTTGAAATAGCATCAAGAAGTTAAAGCTAAAGACTCCCAGTGTCCATCTCACCAATAACAACGATGTAAGCATCGAGGAAGTAATACTCTTATGTGCCAGGCTGTGATCAAAGAATTGCTTTAAGGCTCCTGTAAATGGTGTGTTGGCAATTCTCAAGGCAGCTGGGAAGGAGAATTAGTACAGGAGCTGGAGAAAAAGCAGGATCAAGGTGAGAGGTGCGAAAGCATGCTTGTTAGTAGTTGGCAGGGCTTGTCCAGTGGAGATGGAGCGATGAAGTCAGGGAGGAAAGGGCAGGCAAAGAACAAAGGGATGACTGGCTGTGTGTGTCACGATTATTTGATGAGTCTTCATCCCCATGAAGCTCAGCAGTTAGGGCTTATTTATGTTTAGACCCCTCCTGATAAGATTCCAGATGTTTCAGGTAAAGAATGAACTGAATGGAATTTTGCAGATATCCTCATATGTATTTACTGATTTTTGTCTTACAGTCTAAATGTCCAGCTGAAACTGTTGATAGCTCTGGGAAAACAGCTTTACATTATGCAGGTAACTTCTGTTCTCTTACTTGTTGTTCTCTTCTACCAGAAACACTAACTTTCCACTGTCTTTATTCAAGGGATTAACCTTATGGTACTGTTATCCGTTATCACTCCTAGTTCCCATTTTGCTCATTTTGTAAAACAGGTTGAGCTTTCCCAAGGAGCACACCTAGAATTTATCAATTGCCTGCCATTCAACCAGGAAAGTTGTCACGGCTAATTTATTTTAACTAGGACCGTGTAGGGGTGTAGCTCAGTAGTAGAGCATATGCCCAAGCCCCTGGGGTCAGTCCGCAGCACCAATTATTAAATTATCTTGTGTGTATGTATATATAATTTATATATGTGTATATCTATATATATATATATATATACACGTACAATTTAAAACTCCTTTTTAAAGAGATAATATATATATGATTTAAATCTTTTTAAAGAAATAATCAGAAGTACTTGTGGATTCAGGTAATGAGTGATTTTTCGATTTGGTGATCATGATAAACATCAATCAATTTTATTTATCAACATTTTGTTTTAGCATCTGTCATGCAGCTGAAAGTGACATATTGACACTGAACTCTCAGGCAATTAGATGTAAAAGTTCTTAATTGCTAGTTGTGGAAAAGCTAAGTCTTATGAGAAGCGAAAACATATGTTTGCCTAAAGGCCATTGGCAGTCACTGACTTTAGGTCCAGATAATTCTAAAATTAAGCGGTAATTTTCCAAACTTCTTACTTAAGCTTCCTAACCCCATTTCTCTGGAGCGAGCTTGAGTGAATGTGTGCTGACTGAATCAAACACAAACTTCTCCTTCCGAGAAGTGTGGATGCCCTCGGTTGAGTAGCTTTTTGACTGGCTGTGGTGCTTGTTTCCTTTCCCCCAGCGGCGCAGGGCTGCCTACCAGCTGTGCAGGCCCTCAGCGAGCACAAGAGCCCCATAAACCTCAAGGATTTGGTGAGTACCAGGTGGTCCCTAGAGACGAAGATGGACCGTGGTTTCCAGAGCACTGTGGATGCCTCTGAGAGTCACTGAGACTTTTAGAGACCCAAGTATCTGACAAAATTCTATCACTTCGCAGCTTAGGTCCTCTTCTACGAAGTGTTTTTCTACGTTATTTCTCATTGGTCCCTAAATTATTAAGACATTTCATAGCATGCACTTCTTTTATATGTATATTTGTTTCTATTTTTCAAGAGAGAGAGGGACAGTAAGAGAGAGAGAAAGGGAGTTTTTCATTTGGCTTTTGTTGCTCCGACACCTCGTTGTTGTGGTGTTGGGGTTTGAACCTGCGTCCCTGTGCTTCCAAGGCAAGCGCCGTAACTGCTGAGCCTCCACTCCAGCCCCTGTATATTTGTTTCTATGTTTATACATAGGTTGTGCAATCAATATAAATGTGAATGAAACTTACTTTCTTGATTTGTAAAAGGAAGAAATAAGACTAAATAGAAATTCTGATATTTTCTTTCTGCAACCCATGTCCTACCTTAGATACCTTTTGGTTAGAATTTCCCAATTTTGAGGATTATTTCTAGCTTATTTTAACCTCATAGAGTTATTTCTAGAATTGGTTTATATGCCTGTCACATGTGTTTACAGGGTTAAATATCAGGCTATAACGTGGGAATTGACATGTGTGTACTTCCACCTGATGGAGATATTGTGAAATGACTTGATAGACAGCAAATAAAGTCACACTCTGAGTCATAGTACATTTTGAAAATCCCTA